>JAOEGS010020319.1:25860-45832 GCA_025447755.1 Corythornis vintsioides
TGCAGCAGTGCAGGCAGCTCTTGTGCTCTCAGCTCCTGCAGCAGTGCAGGCAGCTCTTGTGCTCTCAGCTCCTGCAGCAGTGCAGGCAGCTCTTGTGCTCTCAGCTCCTGCAGGGAGAGCCCTCAGCCCTGCCTGTGGCTGCCCCCAGGGCCAGCTGGAGCAGGAACTGGGGCCCTCTGCGTCTGGCCCCTCAAAGCCACTAGCCAAGCTTGCCCTTGCTGTTGGCAAAGCCCAGGGCTTCTCTTCAGTGAGGGTACCCCATCACCCTCACCCCTCTGCCCAGCCCACCTGTGCACCCCCAGTCCTGCACCTCACACTGGGCTGGTCACCTGGCTGGACCATTCCCCTGCCTCCACCCCATCCCTGCAGGTTTTGGTTTGCCTGCTGGAATACAGCAAAGCCCAGATGCCTCTTAAAAGGAAAAATAAAAAGCCAAAACAAACCACATACACAAGACAAAACCAAACAACCAAACCAACAAAAATAGACAAACTCATTTTTTACAGCTTTCCAGGCCACCATCCAAAGCCACAGGATCATACACATCCCCCAAACCAAGTGGTGTGATGTTATAATAAACCTTACCCACTGTGGCCAGGGGGAGAAAACAGACCCCTCTGGTTTATATTCAATATATTGAGTGAAATACAATCCCCCAGACACAGTGGAAATGAAGTGGCTCCCCCCAGGTCCAGGGAAGGGCAAGAGAACAGAAGTCATGGCAGGCACAGGCACCTCCCACCACACTGGATGGTGCTCCACAATCTCTGGAGGGAGGCCAGGCCAGCCCCTTTTCCCAGCAGTGGTTTCATGGGAATCCCTGCCAGCTCCCACTGGCAGGGCCATGGGAGAAGCCTCAAGAAGAGGCACAAAAGGCATTTCCCAAGAGCCATCACCAAGTGGGGAGCCATCACCTGGCTCACAGGCTAAACAAGCTTTGGTCAGCCAGCACACAGGAGCAGGAAGAGATGAGAAGCCATTTGTAATGTGTTTTATTGAGCTGATCTTTCTTCTTTCAATTTTTACTCCTCTCTCTCTCACATTCACCCAGGTCCATCCCAGTCATCAGCCAACAAACTGCTGGCCCAGCACATCTGCTCCTGCTGAGCATGGAGGCAAGCAGAGCTCCTTCTCCTCTCTGAGGACAGTCCACCCATGGGAGGAACAGCATCAGACTCCCCCTGGCAGCACCCTCCAGCCTCCTCCATCCACCCCAGCCCAAAGCTGCTGTGTTGTGCACACTCCTCCCCTGCCCAGGGCACAGTACCCTGAAAATAACTATATTTTCCACCACATGCTAATTATAATAACTAATAATCCTTAATCTGCTCAGCCATTCTACCAGTGCCAAACAGGGACAGCATTTACCTTCAGATGTCTTGAGGCACAGCACAAGACACAGGCTTTTCAGAGGCCTGACTAGACAGAACAGGAGTTCAGGAGATTTATGCTGCTTGGGACATTGAATCTCAAATTGGAATCAAGCAGTTGCCTTCCTGTTAGCCCTTAGCCATCCTCTTTCCCAGAAATAGCTGCCTGTGTCTCCAAGACATTTGGCAGCTTTTCTGTCTCTCACATCATGACAACTTCCACTGGTTTCTGCAAGAGGGCTTCCAGGGAAAGGAAAATGCTTCAGGAAGGTGGAGCATCCCCTTTGAAATGGGTCACTGAGGGTAAAATCATCATTTACCCACCTCAGTGACCGAGGGGAAAGTGGTTGAAGTCACAAGTGCTTTTTAAATGAAAAAATGCACGTTCCAAGAAAAATGTCAAACCATTTTTTTTTCCATTATTACTACTGACAGATTTAATATACATTAAACTAGTGCCAAGTTAGATCTTCCAAACCATCGATAGAGCCTCATTTCATCTGCTCATTAGTTACAAAATTAGTTCTTTGGGAATACTGTTTCCTTGGAGAATCAGACAAGTTGAGAAAATTTCCCTTGAGGGAATCACTGGTTTAATATTCAGATTCAATGCTCTTCTACATTTCTGGCCTGACTCTCTGGTACAGTTTGAATAGCTATTATTTGACTCTGGAGTTGAAGCCATTTAGCAGAACACACTTCATCATCAAGCTGAAATTCATATTTCACCTGGGAGCTTGAGGGCTGAGGTGCTGGGAGAAGGAATATTTCCCTGCCCACCTTTCTCTGGGACACATGGCACGCAGCAGTTGCATGGGAGGGCAGTTTTGCAATGCAGAGGTGCTCTGGAGCACCACTCCCCACGTGAGCACTGCTGCCTGGACACCAAGCTGTGTGCCCCAGAGCCCCACATTACAAGGGCTCTCAGGTACAGCCCGTTTCCCAGCCAGGATGAGGCAACTGGGTGATGGCACCCAGCTCAAAGGGCACAAACCCACGTCACACAGGCCCTGATGCAACCCCAGCCTGGTGGGGACAGAACACAATGGCTTTTTACACCTAAAGCAGGCTGACTGGGAGGGAGGTGCTGCAGGAGGGGAAACCTCACCCACTGGTGCCCCTGTGAGAGAGGATTCTAGTCCCTGGGGCTCTTAATCAGGCATTTAAAATAATAAATCTTATTAGCCTAAGCATATTACTGTTAAGCCCTCAGCTGTAAATGTTCAGCTGCTGCTGGGAGGGCTGGACCCAGACACAACCCAGCCCAAAAGCAACACATGCAAAGGGGCAGGAGGAGACCAGGAGAGAAATCACTGCTTTGGCCAGAGCCAGAGCCAGTGCAGCAGCTGTGGCATCACCAGCACCACGGGAGCACTTGGGGAAGGTGTCCCCAGGGCCAGCTGCCTGCAGACCAGCCTTCCTCCAGCCCCTGCTGCAGGCTGCCCCTCCCCAGGCCCCTCTGGGACTGGTGGGTCACAGTAGATGGGCAGCTTTGCCCACACCAAGGCACAGAGCTCTCCAACCCCTGAGCATCACACAGGCTTCCCTCCCCCATCCTCCAACCCACACAGAAGCCTCACCAGCCCCCAGCCCAGCTCTCACATCCTTCTGGGAGCCCACCTTCCCAGCCAAGGCTCCCTGCAGGCTCTGCTTAGCCCTCAGGAGAAAGCTTAACCAAACATCTTCCCTCCAGCCCAGATCCCAGGATTGCCCCTGAACATACCAGCAAAGAGCAGCACTCCCAGGCAGCAGCTCCTCTCCCCTCCTAGGTGCCCTTTATAGCCACCTGAGGAGCTAACAGCAGTCACCTGGAGGCCCATCTGCAGGGGCTGGGGGTTGTTGAGGGCTTTTTCTGTGTAAGGAAAGCCTGAAGCAGCCAGGTTTGAGGGGCTGAAGCAGCCAGGATGAGGGGGTTAGCAATCCAGGTGGTTTCTGGGGGCATGTGAGCATTGAGCATCCACCAGCTACAAGGGTTTGGAGGCAAATGAGCTGCCCTGGGCTTGTACCCACCCCAAATCCTGCAGACCCAGGCAGAAACCATGGGTTGCACTCACACCACCTACTTTAATGTATCACAGACAATTTTTTTTGAGAGGTTTTAATATTGGGCAAATAGTACACCCCATGTACTATTTGTTTAAAAAGCATCTTATCTTGAATACCCTTTTTTGGTCATTATCAGCTGTGATTGCAGCACTTCAAGATAACAACAGGCTCAAATTATCCAGTGTACAAATCATCAGTGATCTTAAAAGCCATGCATTTAAGAAGGTCTTCATTTTTCTAGGCCTTTCTAGAGCAAAATTATAAGCTAGAAGCTGAGAGCTGGAGTAGAATTTGAAGCAAAGCCAAGGTTTTATTCTACCACCAGGTAGGACCTGGGGCTCTAAAGCAGACCAGTATTGCAAGAACCAGCTGTGCTAAAACTGATCCCCTCACTCTTAGTCCTAAAATCATTCTCATGCGATGAGAATACAGACTCCTTAAATTGCAATTTGTTTTAGCTTAGCCCACATGTGGGATTTAAGATGATGATGACTTTTTAAAGTATCTAGAGAGTGCCCAGCAGTGGAGTTTGCTTCTGGAGTGAAGCATCACTGCTGCAGGGCACAGTGCTCCATCACCCCCAAAAAACAACTTACATTAGAATCAGGCAGTGTTTAGAGGGGGTGTCCATGTGTTTGCATCCCATGCACACACATCTGTATGCACTCACTGACTGCTGTAAAAGAAGTTTAAATCTAGGTTGGATCACAGGAAACCACCAGTCACATTTTTCATAGGCAAAACCAGCATCTGCTGTTGCTCAGCCCCTTTCCCCCCAGCAGCATTCTGGGGCACAACCCACCCGGTTTAGCAGCTGCAGAGAGCCAGCCCATGCCAGGGGCAAATTCCAGGCTCGGCCTAAATGGGTGTAATTCACATTCAAATCAGCTGAATTTATGCCAGACATCTCCAGGACTGGCCCAGCTCTTCCCCGGAGCTTCTTTGCCACCCCAGCCCCGGGACTTCGGCATGGCCGGGAGGAGGGGACAGCCCTGGCCATGCTGACCCACCCCAGAGCTGGGTGGGATTCACTGATCCAGAGACTCACAGCCAGGGCAGGGCTGGGTTTTCTGCTTCCATCTCCCCTTGGAAGACAAACTCCCTTTTCCACTCTTCCCAGACAGGGAAAGCTGGAGACACCCTCTGGCTTAATGCCTGTATTGGGGATGATTTTCCCCACAGCAGTGCTGTGCTCTGTGCTGGGAGCTGGGAAGGTGCTGGGGACACCCCTGTGCTGTGGCTGCTGCACCAAGGCTGGTTTCCAGCATCCCCCCTGCAGTGGGATGGGATGAGGGGACACAACAGGGCCGGCTGACCCCAGTGACCAGAAGGATTCTCCAGCCCCATGACAGCAGCTGAACTATTAAAGCTAGGGAAAGGAGGTGCCAGTGCACCTCTGGAGCAACAGCTACACCTTTGGAGCCCTGCTTCCCAAAAAGGAAACATCAGAAAACATCACCTGCTGTTTTCTTTCACTTCCACACACAGCACTGCTTTGCTTCTCCAGTAAACTGCTTTTGTCCACGAGTTCCATCTGATTTCCTTCCCCCTGGTCCAGCTGAGAGGACAGGGGGGCAGTGACAGAGCAGCTGGGTGGGCACCTGGGGTCCAGCCAAGGTCCAGCCACCACAGTGACAAAGGTACCCTCGGGACCAGGAGGGCACAGGTGAGGGATGCTCCTGTTGGGGACAAGGATGAAGGAGGATCTTCCTACCTTGGAACAGGTTCTTTTCCAATAATCCCTCTCAGAGGTGGAAGGAGCAGGCTGGGATACCCACTGCCAGAAGGTGAAAGGCTGGGCAAGAAGGTGGTGTAGCCAGATTCCTGAGTTTGGCAGGGTGCTGAACACTTGAATATTATTTAAAGCCAAATACATGAAATAAATTAACATTTTGACTTTTTTTTTTTTCCTTAGAAATTTATTTTCTAGACAAAACTTCTCTGAACATAAAGAGGTATTATATACATGTATATATACAGACATATACATGTATTTCACACCTGCTCTGTTCATCTCCTTTAGAGCAATGGCTCCCTTGTAAAGCTCTATTTCTAGAAGGCCATTCTACTCTAAGGCTGTTTCAAATAGCTTCAAATTAGCTACAGATTTATTAACAGCCACATATTTATGTAAGGAGAGGGGTATTCATTTTAAATACACATTTAACAAGACACTCAGAATATGAACTGGCTGTGTGGGGGGATTTTGTTCATTTTTATGGTGTTTCTACCCCTTTATTTTATGGGCTCTGAGGAGTGCAGGCTGAAATTGAGAGCTTCAAAGAGGTTGTAAAAGAAAAGAATGGACATATTTTTCATGGCAGTTTGAAGAGCCAGGTTGAAGAAAATAAAAAACAAGAAAAGAACCAACACAGCCATGCTTTTTGGTCACATCTTACACAACAGTTTTCAGCCAAAAGCAGAAATCAAACTCCGCACAGAGCCCTCAGACTGAGCAGCACTTGCTCAGCATCATTTTCCCTCAGTGCTGCCTGGAGACCTGCATCTGTTTTCTCAGGGGCCTTCTCCCCAGTTAATCTCCACCAGTGGGAGAGCACCTAGTGCCCCTGCAGCCCCAGGAGTGCAGGGCTGGCACCATCCCCACCCTGGGCACTGGGGCACACAAAGTGGCTGCAAACAGCCATGGCTTGCAGGGGCCTGAGCAGAAAGCCCCAGTGCCTGGCTCTGGATGTCTAAAGCATGGCTGCTACTGACCAGTGCCAACGCTGTGGGCACCTGGCACTCCTGTAAAGCAGCTTCAGGTCATCAGCAGGCATCCTGAGAACAACAAAAACATGTTGATGGGCAACCCTGGGGGGGTCTAGACACAGATCTGCACAAACCAGCTCTCCCTGACCAGCATGGACTGATCCAAAAGCTCCCAGCCCCGTGGGGTTGATCACACATCTCAGGTGCAGCTCTCCTGGCCCCTGGTTTCACAGCACAGGGTCTGGAAAGGAGAGGGAACAGGCAGTGAATGATTCATGGTGCAGCCTCCCCGTGGTGCTGCAGCCTCTGCCCGTCTGCAGCCGGGGTTATCTGTGCCACCACAAGCCGTTCCCCAAAGCTGCTGGGAACAAAGGCTCCCTTTCTGCAGCTGCTCATCCACAGTACACTGGAGAGGGATGTGGGAGGAGATCTCACCCAGCAAGGAGGGCTGGGGAATTGCAGACACATCCCAGGATTATCTGCCAGCTCTTCCCTTCACCACTAAATCTTCTCCCAATTTACAGTGACCCACCCCCTTGGTTCTGAGGGGGATTTATTCTGAGCTTGGTAGTGAAACTGAAGTGGTGAAAATGGAAGTATGGTGAAAATTAAGGCATCAAGCAGGTGAATGAGCACAGTGGGGAGGCTCCAGGAAGATTTTGCTGGGGTGCAATGGAGACAGGACCAGACTCCCAGCAGGAGCTGGGGCTGTGCAGAAAAGCTGAGCAGAATGATTGTCCCCACACCCAGGTACCACCCAGCACCCTCTGTGGAGTTTGGTGGCACAGAGCAGCTCTGGGGGACACATCTCCAGGCACAGCTGCTTGGGGCAAGGGGAGGTGGGCACAGAGCCCACCCCCCCCCCAGAAAAAATCCCATTTCCAGGTCCCTGCCAAGGCTGCTCTTTGTGAGCTGCACAGAGGCAGCAGGAGGGGGGGATATTGGTCAAATCCTGACAGGCCCCCATGCTAATTCACCCCAGAGCATCTCAGACCATGCGTGGACACTTCATCAAGTGGCACAGGCAGCAGTGAGCACCACATTTCATTATGGGAAAGACAACCCAAGTCTTTTGCCCTGCTTTTGGCACCCTCCCAACAGGGAGTTAATTGTCAGGGGTGTGTATTAGAAGGCAATGAAGGAGAAGATTGAAAACCCTGATTATGCCAAGGTCCTGAAAATGCTGCATTTATTGAATTTCACATGAGAAAACACAGTCTGTGCCACTCTGAGGACTGTGCCAGCAGCCAGCCAAGAGCTCAGGGGGGTCTGCACGTGCACCTTAGAGGAGGACAGAGTGCCCCAAACCCCTCCCTAGCTTCTGGACAAGCCCCTTTGCATCCCTAAACCAAGCCAGGGCAACACACTGGGGGTAGATGGCCCTGGAGCACTGGCAGACCTTGGTGTGGGTGATGCACAAGGCCAGCAAGTGCTTCAGGAGCTCATTTTTCTCTGGATACGGAGTGGAAACAACACACATCCAGCTGCATTTGCCTAACCTTGACCAGGGTCTGCAGCAGCAGCAAGCCCAGGCTGCTCTGGGAAGGGCTGGCACAGCTGCCCCCTGAGAGAAGAGGAGCTGCAGGGCCTGACCACACCAAGGGCTGGCAGCCCTGGGTGCACCCAGGGGAGAAGGTGCTACAAGAACAGAGAGTTCTTTCCAAAACAACCCACCCCCTGCAACAGTTTGATTGTTCAGGGTGTCCTCGGGCTGTGCTGTAGCCCTCAGCATGTTCCCCAGGAATGTTCTCAGCTGTCCCTTCAACCTCAGAGACTTTTAGCATCCTTGGTTTTTAATATACCTGGTCACATGTGAGAGGCAAAACTGTGTCTGTATCTGACCTCTGGATCTAGCTGCTACACCACAAGCCTTGGAGTAAGCACCTGTCCCTGGGAAACTCACCCAGCTGAGTTCCATGAGGAAGAAAAGTGCCAACAGTGCCAGTTCCTTCATGCATTTAACAACCCCAGCTATTTATTCAAGTTATAGAATCAGAGAAATAGTTTAGGTTGGAAAGGATCAAGTCTAACCTTGAACACAGCACTGCTCACCACTCAGCCTCATCACTCAGCACCACATGTGAACAGAGACTGACCCCAGCACCTCCCTACAACCTCCCTCCAGGTACCTGTAGAGCATGAGAAGGTCTCCCCTCCAGGCTGACCAGCCCCCAGTTCCTCCAGCAGCTCTCCATCACACGTGCTCTGGACTCTCCACCAGCCTTGCTGCCCTTCTTTGGACACACTCCAGCACCTCAATGCTCCTGTTGTGGTGAAGGACCAAAAAACAGAAGGATATTGAAGGTGCAGCCTCACCAGTGCTGAGTGCAGGGGGATGATCCCTCCCCTCACCCTGCTGCCCACCTGGTCCTGACACAAGTCGATAGAATTAACTGCAGTTTAGTTAATTTATTTTATTTTTTTCTTTTTAACTTGTAAATCCCCCTGTGCTAGACCTGCAGTAGCTGCAGATGTACTGCAGGGGGTAACCTTTGGCTGCTGATGCACTGCCTGCTGCGGAGAGTTGGAACCAGCGGGCACCAGCGGGCACCAGCGGGCAGCTTTGGCTGGGGGGGAAACGCCAGTGCCAGGAGCCCTGGGGATTTCTACCGTGGTCCACATTTAACAGCACGCTTCTGGTTTTAAATTGCTTAGGAAAGAGAGTCCTAAAAGTGAAAGAAAAAAAGAAAAGAAAAGATAGAATCTGACGTTCGGGGTAAGGGAGCTATAAAAATGATTTTGATTCTCCCTGTTTGTGCCTGAGCAGTGTCACTGGATATACCAAACTGGGCACCTGCATCTGCCCAGAGCCAGAGCAGTGCTGCAGAGGGCGATGTCCAGCAGAAAATGTTATTTTCTAGCTCCTAAGGAAACCAAGAGGCCGATGGAACAGAGCAACACCCTCTTTGCCCCAGCAGCCCGGTAGGCACCCCAGTTCAGAGAGCACTTGGCACACACTGAGCAGCTCTGGTGGCAGCTGAACCCTGGGGCTGCTCCCAGGCTGCAGCCACTGCAGACCACGGGGCCCTCAGAGAGACCCGAGGGTGCTGCTGCCCAGCCCTCGGGGAGGACAGCATGGCACGAGGCACCTGCTTGTGGATGGAGCCCTGGGGATGAAACTCCACTGAGCTGAGGAGTTCAAAACGTGGATGGCAGCTCTGTCCCAGCAGCCAAATGCACTTTTTGGTTGAGATTTGCCAGCAGCCTGGCTCAGGCAGTGCTTGGCAGCAGGGCCTGGCCGGGTGGTGTTTACCAGAGTGCTGCCAGGGCCGGGGCAGGACCCACGGGCACAGCAGGGCTGGCAGCAGCCACGGGACTGGCCAAGAGGTGAGACCCAGGAGCTCCTGCCCAGCCCTGTAGCTCAGCCCTGCCAGCCTCATGCCCAGCCCTGCAGCTCAGCCCTGCCAGCCTCAGGCTCATCAGGCAGCACTTAGGTAAATAATGAACTTATTAAATCGATAATAAATCTCTCCACTAAAATGGCCAAACTGCTGTTAAAAAGTTGATTTAAATGCTTCCTGCTCTTCTTGTGATACAATGTGGGGTGTCTTTTGGTGAGGCAGTTTTCCCCTCAGAGCCCTACGACCCTCTCCTTCCACAGAGCTCCCCAGGGCCCAGATTGTTCTCAGGGAAACCCAGGGAGAGCTCTGGATGTATGGAAGGAGGAAGGTCTCACAACAGCATGGGCTTATGAGTGGAAAAGCAGTGAGATAAACCCAGGCTTCACTGCCAAAAAAAAAAAGAGGAATAAACAATATATATATTTTAATTGTAAAAAAGAAAAATAATAATCAACAACACTTCCAAAATCGAAGGCAAGCTGAAGATGGAAAGACTGGCCTGAGTAATTTTCCTGTTCCCTGTACAACAAGCAGAGGGTGGTTTTGATTCATCAGTGGCTGAGCTGTTGCACAATAAAACTGGCTGCTGAATGAGCTACTTCCAAAGCAACAGAGCTTTGTTCTCTTCTCCCATGTCTCTAAAATGTTTGTTTATAATTGGGAAATGACTAACAGGCTTTTGCAGACAAAAAAAAAAACAAACCCCAAAGTATTTGAGGCTGCAGCTTTGGGAAGTTCCCGACAGCGTCAGGCTGGGGAAGCCCCGTGACTGGAAAGCAGCAGAGCAGGGTGGATGCAGCTCCATCCTCACCACTGTGTGACCTGAGGAGATCAGCAACTGGCATCCAGCTCAGCCCACCAGAGCCTCAAGAGCAAGCCTCAATGTCACAGCCCTCTGCTCTGACCTCACCTCCCCTTTCCCCACACTGCCATCCCAGCACTAAAAATACCCAACCCTCGGGCACACTGAGTCTTTAAGAGCACAAATCAAACAAATCATGTAAGAGAAACAGCCCTTCTCCAGCTGACAAAAAGCTGGAAGGGGCAGCACCTAGAAGCTTTGCCTTGCCTTTACATCTCAGGCTGTAAACTCTTAAACCTAATGATGGTGCTAAAACAGCAGCCCTCTTGGCTTACTTCCAGGAACCACTAGATTGGCCACCAGCTTCAGGGGGCTCGTGCCACCACCCCAAGCTGCTTCCACAAAGCCCCAGAACCTCTGGAGAAAACAATCCATCTTTTCCCAAATACCCACTGCATCATGCCAGAGACTGAAAACCTGGAAGCTCACATCTCATGTAAGACAAACCACAACCCACACAGCACCACCTTGTCTTCCTCGCTAAGAACAGCCCGGACGTGGGGAACAACAGAGCAGCACCCCTGGGGAGCCCACCCATGCCAGCAGCAACTTAGAAAAAGCTGCTTCTATTCTCTACCAGCAAGAAAAGACCTTGAACTCTTATCAGGCACTTATCACCAGGACAACAGAGAAAGGTGCTTGAACCCTGGCCAAAATGTTTTTCTTTCTGCTTCAGAGAGCACATGACTTGCAAGAGCAGCCAGTTTCCAGGAGTGGTGCCCCCAGAGACAGCAGCAAGATTTCCAGGGTAAACTCACATGGAATCATGTTTCTTGTGGTCTAAACCAAATCACAACTGTCAGAGAGCTCAAATACTGGCACCATACAAAAAAAAAAAACATTAAAAAATAAATCAAATCAACCCCACAGCATTACCTCTGCAAGCACAGGCACTGCTCCCCACCCTACAGTCCTTTTCTCACACCCTGGCCTGTCAGCCCACACCCACCTTCCTTCTGTTTTAAGCAGAAACACCTGGCTCCACATGGGACAGGCTCTTCCTGGTTGTCATCCCTGGTTTTTAGGGCTAAAGACTGGCAGAGCTGTGATGAGTATTTTAGATATACAACAGCTCTTAGCTTGAGTTATAAAACTCTGGGAAGTTTTGTTATTCGTAGAAATTTCCAGCCTCTGGAACTGTAAATCACCACCCATCACCTTTCTGCTGCTTGTGTTACCTGGTTCAAGGTAGTTATTATGATTTGACAGCTGCATCTAAATAAACCTACATATTTCAAGATTGAACATATGCACCTTCATCATCTCAAAATATTTCTTCACACGTAAGAGAACCAAGAGAAAGAAATATGTTATTTACAGGGCAACTCCAGCAACAGTAAAGCTGACAAGGGGGAAACGCAGACAACAGCTGTGGGTTGACAGAACAGAAATGCCATCAAAATTCCTAATGGATTTAGTGAAAATTCCCCTTTTACTGAAGTGTAATTCCCAGCCGTGTTGCTGGACCCTTCAGGAGATGCTGCCATGGGGTTAGCTGTGAGATGGCAGCACTCCCAAGATGCCACCAAACCACCCTGTCCTGCCACGGAGCGTGGTGGGCACTGTGGGGGCACTGAGGGGGCACAGATGGACACTGAGGGGGCACAGATGGGCACTGAGGGGGCACAGATGGGCACTGCGGCCTGCAAGGCCCTGCCCAGCCTGCTTCGTGGCTCCAGCAGCACCAGGCCCTGGGGAGAACCCGAGACTTGGGCCTCGTGCCCGAGTGTTTGCTGTGGGCAGGAACCCCCCATGTGCCCAGGCTGAGAGCAGAGCAGGGAGAATCTGGGGGGCACAGGCCAAGGGCAGCAGACTGACAGGGCCCCTGGCAGTGGCACAGAGCAGGCCGACCTCTCTGCCATGCTCAGCAGCTCAGCTCGGGTGTTGCTCAGCCTCACTATTTATACCAGCCTCACTATTTATACCAGCCTCACCATTTATACCTGGTTTGTTGTTGTTAAGCATCTCATCTCCTCGTTATTTTACATCACCTTTTTATCCCTTTTTTGGTTACTGTTTTCCATGCCAGAGGTCTCCAAAGATATTGGCAACACCTTGGAAACATCAGCCCTTCCATTTCCCTCAACTGCCATGTGTGGGAGAGAGGGAAATCCGGTGAGGGGAGCTGGATCCTAATCCCCATGCCACTTAATAACCATGAAAATACATAGTAATGGGCAGATCCAATCAGGCAGATACAGTAATTTCAGTGCAAAAGAACAACTTCTTAGCATGAAATGATGCTCGTGCTGAAGCCAGCATGTAGAAGGCACTGCCAGCCCGATTCTAGGTGCCCTTATATGCAGAAATTATCACCTCTACAAAGGGGATAGCTACTGACTTAGGAAAAACAAAAAGCAAACTGAAAACCCTCCCTGTGAGCCCGCTATGGTCTAAGCCTCTTGATTGTACTTGGATTTGGAAATTTCATTAGAAAATAATTACAGAGAAACCAGAACTCTGACAGGGGCCTCATCCCCACACCCAGGAGGTTTCTTGGCAGCACAGCAGCTTCAGGCAGCACTAGGAGACTTCTATTTTTTTCACAAAGCAAACGAGTAAGAATTTTTCTAAACACCACTTTGCAGCAAAAAGGTTTTTTGAATCTTAATTCAATCTTTTCAAAGAAAAAAACCCCAACCAAACAGGCTGCCTGTTGGGATGTGTGTCCCAGCTGAAAGCTGCCCATCGAGGCTGCAGTTGCTGTTCAACTTCCCACTGGAGGAAGCTCACGACAGAGCTGTCCTCTTTCCTCAGCCCTGTTTGTTATTTCAACAGACCCAGCAGCAGCCAGCAGTGGAGAGAATGAACAAATGGGAATAAAAATAAGTCCTCAAAGACATTCAAAGCATCAGCCAACTTGTTGGGGTTTTTTTAATAATCATTCTTGCCTTGCTTTATGTCCATTGTGGTTTATGATTCAAATGACAGAGGACTTGTTAAAGGAAAAGCTACAGATCAAACACAACCCTTGGGTGAGCATGATACTGTATGTACCTGTGTCTAAAAAAAAACCCTGAGCTGGCTGCTTTTCTTTGTCTTAGGCAGGAGAAATTCACCCTGCAGTGAGCTATGAGGTCAGAGCAGTTCCTCTCTGAACAGCGGGGTCTGAACAGTTACAGGCGCCAGCAAAATTCAATATATACACTCAGCAGAGGTGAACTCCCATTGTTTAGGCCTGGCGGTCACTTCTGAGTCTCAGAGCCCTGCTGACATCAAGGCACAAATGCCATGGGATGGGGGGAAAGGATGGTTAGGGTGACAATTCCTGGGGCAACCTGAGCATCTCCTGCCGTGGGAAGATGTCTCTGCCTTGCTCCCAAGAGGCTCCATCCCCCCAGAGCTCACCTAGAGCAGGGGGATCTGCACAGCCCTTAGAGGTACAGCCTGCTCCAGAAACCAGGAGCCTGCGAATGCACAGCCCCCACTCCATACCTACACACCCTCTGGCTTTATGTAGAGCCAGCTTGGCATCCCTGGCAGCATCTCCTGGAATCAGGGTGCTGCTGCACCAGCAGTCCTGGGGCTCTAAAGCCTGGAGAACCACGGGTTTCATTCAAGCCAATTATAGCACATTATAAATAGAGGATCCTCCTTGTTTTGGAAGCAGCAAAGAGCAAGCAGCAGGTTCTGCTTCCACAAATAGACTGGGGACCTGCTAAGGCCAGGCTCACTTCAGCTGACCTGAGCAGTGCTGGGGTTAAAATAACACTGTTGGGGAGCAAGGAGGTGCCTCCCCGCTCTGGCCAGGAGCTGGGGTGGACAAGTCTCCATGCTGATCACCAGTGGAGTCAGGCTCTGCTTTAGCAAAGACTTCATCCTATTTATCCATAGGAAAATGGAGTTTTCATCTTACACCTTCACTGAGTCTTTAAAGTCAGCACACTTAATAATCACACATTCACTTCTACAGACAAACAGCTGCTTCTGTAGCAATTTCAGGCTCATTCACAATATTCAGCACAAAAAGCAGCCCACTCCTTGGTTCATCACCTATTCCTAGGGAGCCAGAGGGCAACAAATTCACAGTGAATTTGACCAGACACTTGCTCAGAGCAATTCCCTCTTGGGAAGGCATCCCATTCCCTGGTTGTAAAACACGCCATCACTTTCTATAACCTTTGAATAGCATTGATTTTTTTATTATTATTTCTTTTTTTTTCAGGTGTGGAGAGGGAAATGCCAAGCATGATGTCAGCAGGCAGCAGGACATGGCACAATTGCTCCTCCCAAAAGCAGAGCAGCCACTGCCAGCTGAAGCTCTGGCTGTTCCATGATAACACAGACTGCACATCTGAGGCACGGGAGGCAAAGGTCTGACCCCCTGCAGCCCTTGGGGGTTTGTTCTGCCAAGGCCAGGTTGCTCTATCATTGTGATAAGGGTAATCCTGTTAGGCAAACACATCAAACAAATAGTCATTCCCGATTGCAGACCTTGTCTAGGCAAAGCTAACCCTGGGTTAAAAATGTGCTGAGTGTGCATTCCAGTGGCACAGCACTGCCAAGAGCTGAGCAAGGGCTACAGGGGGGCTGCTGTGCCCCAGGACCCTCATGCAGGCCCTCTCTGGGGCTCAGGCTAATGCCTGGAAGCATCTAAAAATTGCCACAGAAGAAGTTCCCTCTCTTTCCCCTTCACTTGGTGTGTAGAAGAGGGCAGATGACTCTCATATCAGGCTGTTTTGCTTCTATATTTATGTCCTGCCTTAGGCTCACAATGTTCAGCTCAGATGCAATTCAGTCTGGTTGTATTAATACATCAGGGATCATATTTTTAACAACCAACATCAAGCTGAAGGCCAAAATCATCTCACAGGCTCCAGGAGATCTCTGACCCCTCTTGTCCACTTGCTTATGTAAGAGAAAAGCTCCCCACAAGGTACTTTTTAATGTCTTTTAGGGGACAAGTGCACTTTTTTGCTTCCCCATGAGACATACTGGATCAAAGAGCAGGGCACCCAGGAACAGATCCAGGAGGGTCTGGAATGTCTCCAGAGCAGGAGACTCCACAACCTCCCTGGGCAGCCCCTGCCAGGCTCTGCCACCCTCACTGGGAAAAAGTTTTTCCTTGTGTTTCCCCTAAACCTCTTTCTTTAGGCCAAAAGGATGGACGTGGCTCATTTATGACCAGTTCCAAAATCACTTGGCAGGGGTGACCCTCCCATTACACCCTCCAGAGCCAAGAGAAGTTTCCTTTCTGAAACAAAGCATTTCAGGCATCACTTGGGATGCAGTTTTGGAAGGTGCCACATTCACCCAGTGGCCACCAGGAAACGAGAGGAACCAGAGGAGGTTTCTTCATTCTGCTGTTTCCAAAGCAGCTTTTCTTCCCTGCTGGGGAGCTGACCCTGTAAAGCAGCAGAGAAAGCAAAGCAGCCGGGGTTACAGCAGCCCAGGCTCCTGTGAAGTGGTGACTCACATGAAGCAGGCAAGCAGAGGGTGACTGCAGTACAAAAGAAGGCTGAGGAGGAGGAAGAGGAGGGTGCTGAGCGAGACAGTGTGGGTGTGAGCAGCAAGAACAAGTTTCAAGGCCAGGGATCCTCCCCTGGCTGGAGTGATGCTGCCTGATGGTTTCAGTAAGGGAGCCAGGAGCAATGCCCCAGCTCCCATCACCACTGAGCCAGATCTTCAGCAGCCTTGTTTCTCACAGAAAAGTATTTTCCCACTTCCCAGGAAAACATCTGTGGTCATTTTGCCAAAGTGATCCAAGATTCTGAACTGAAACCACAGTGAAACAACAGCCACTTGCAAATATGCCCCCCTGAGAAACAGAGATGGAGAAAACAGGCCCAGGAAAGGCATGTACATGATGGAGGAGGGCATGGGAGAGGGATGCTTCCCTCTGTGTACAACACCTTGAGTTGCCTTCACCAGGCAGGGAGGAGATGTCCCCTCCTCCCTCTTGGAGAGGGAAAGGACAGTCTTGGGGCAGCCTCCCTCAGCTGCCCTCCCATCCCTGGCCCTGCAGGCAGCCAAGGGCCCCTCTGCAAGCTGCCTAGCTGAGTGCTCCAGGATTGACAGCACTATAAGCTCCTCAACTGGGGAACAAGCAGCAGCAGGGGAAACGAAACAGAAAGCTGTCTGGAGAAAATGCTTGTCTAAGGCTTCCACGAGGTGTCAGCAGCAGCTATTCCTTAAACAGAGGTGCCTGGAGCTGCCACCCGCCTCCTCCCCAAAGGCAAACAAGTGCAGTCTGGTGACAGTCAGATGCTCTTGGCTCCCTGCAGCCAGCACCAGGCAACCAGTCCCCGGCCCCTGTCTAAGGACAAGAGAGCAGAGGAGTCCCCCACACGGGGCCAGGACCACACAGACCAAACCAACATCCTCGGGTGTTGTCCCTGACCCAAACTGTTCCTTGGTGAAGGAGGGTGGTCAAAGAGGTGTCCCCACACCCAGTCTGCAGGTGGGATGCTGCTGGCACAGTGAGGCCACTGGTGGGTACCCATGGTGGGAAGGGGCCACACAGGGTGGGTAATACTCCAGCTCAGCATCCCCACTGCAAACTCCTGACTCTCCTCACTCGTGACTTCTCTGAAGGTGCTGAATTCAGACATCAGGTGTTCCTCTCTGCCTTGCTGACGGAGACCTGGGGGCCAGAGGCACAAAGCAAAGCTGCAGCTCCAGCCCACCACAGTCCGTGGCTGTTGTTTGAACTCTGCTGACCTTTGGTCCCAAGCAGAGGCAGAGCTGTGCACACAACCCTGACAAGGACTGCAGTACAACCCCTGTCTCCCAGCCCTTTCAGAAAGCAGGGATGCACTCTTGGCCCACCTCTCATCTGATGCTCCAAAGCAGCACTGAACATTAACTGGTTCGCTGTGCTCACTGGTACTGCCCCTTTTCAAACTGCTTTTTAATTACCCCTCAATCACATCCATTAAGCCAACACAGTCCTGCCCTCAATTGAATGGAAACCTCAGGGAGCAGATGACGTGGGATACAGGAAAAGACAGAGCTTTTCCCTGCCTTCCATTACGTGCCTGGGTTTGGGGAGCATTAAGCAGGTTTTACTTGGCCATTGACTGGAGAAACCAAAGGATCAAGCCTCCTGGAGGAGGGAGCAGCCAGAAATAGCAGTGGGAGGACACGTCACATCCCTGGAGTGTGGCTGCACCGCCGGTGATCTCCGTCATGTGCCAGAGAACCTGTGATAAGTCCTCTCACAGTCGGATCAGTAATGAGATCAGTTACTTAATTCCAAGTGATTAAACCCAGGCCGGGCTGCAAACAAACGAGTCACGTCCGTCGGTCTGCACGTAAAATAGCTAGAGTGGAATTAAACCCAGCGTAGTCACCACTGCTGAGGATCAGGGCAACTATTCCGGGGTAAATGGGATGCTCTGGGAGTAAATGGCACACTTTTTGTCTCCTGCAGGCCACGACAGGCTGTTTCCCTGCACACAGGCTCCTGCTTCCACAGTTTCCCAGTGCCCAGGTTTGGGGTACCCAGTGGCTCCAAGGCCACGAAGACTCAGCACATTCCAAGCCTGTGCTGGGATCTGAAGCACCCCAGGGCTGAGCTCCACAGGGGAAACCATTCCTGCTCGTTTCCTACGGAAAAGCCACTTTGGCTTTGGCTCCACTGATGCCCTGTCTTTGGGCTGCAACAGCAGGAATGGGTGGGCGATGAGGAGCAAGGCTGGGCAGCCTGGCTCACCACCATATCCCGGTGATGGCAGGGGCAGGGTTGAGGTTTGAGATGGGGCTGGGCACACGGAGATGCCGTGGGTATCACTGCCATCAGAGATGGGCAGTGAGGCAGGGGCAGTGCTGGACACAAAGGAAGAGTCCCAGAATTAGCCCTGGAATTGTCTCGTTTTCAACCATTTCTTTTGACCCTGCAGCTTGGCACAGACGATTCCATGCCCGCAGCCCGGGTGGGCACCCCAGCAGCAGCGGCAGCTGCCTATAATGAGATTCCCAGCGGGGGTGGGACACGGGATTGCCCATGCCCCGGCTGACAGCCGAGCCGCCGGGAGCTGCGGGGGATCCGCGGGGCATCCTCGGATGACGACTCATCCTGACATCACTCCCGGCAAAGATTGCCCCTGATCTCCCTGCCCTCGGGAGCGCTTCACCCGGAGCTCCCCGGGCAGCGGCACCCTGCTCACCTGCCCTGCCCTGCGACCCCCCGGGGCTGGGTGCCAGCGGCGTGTGGCAGGGAAGAGGTGGCAGAGCCACCCCAGCACAGCTCGGGCTTTGTGAAGCATCACTGCCCTCGGCTGAATGGAGGCTCAGAAGGGGCCCGACAATGGGTGTGGTTGTTCCTCGCCAGCTTCACTCTCAGGGGGGTTGGCAGCGTGAGGAGTGGTTCCCTCCCTGATGCCCACAACGGAGAGAGATGCAAGGAGCTGGGGGGCACCTCCCTGGTGATGTCCCCTGGTTTGTGCTGGGAGACGTGGAGAGCTTTGACTGTTATAGCAGCAGCCAGGCTCCTCCACTGGCACCTCCATTGGCATGAATCTGACAGCGACTGGCACTGCCCATCTGCAGAGGGCCTGATCACAGCCTCCTGGTCCAGAGGGTGCCAGCTGCCAGCCAGGGAGGCAAACACACCATGCAGAAGAGGGAAATGCTTTGTGGGGATAAGGATGGAGTAGATCCCAGGATTTGCTGCCAGCAAGGAGTCCTTGTGGGAGAGCAGGTCCCCTGGATGGGCACCTTTTAGCTCCAAGGGGGTCCAGTGCTGGCTTTGCCCCCTGCCACAACCTGGCTCCTGGGCAGCCAAAGGCTGACGGGTGAGTCCGGCTGGGAAGGGCTGAGGGAAATGTCACCACCCAGGGCAGAAGTGAGAGCCAGGGTTCTGCAGCAGGCACATGTGCACACACGTGGGTGCCCGCAGCTGGCGCTGGGTGAAGGGCAGTGCCAGTCTCAGCCAGGGGGTGAGCCGAGAGCTGGCGTGGGCCAGGCTGAGCCTTGCCAGGGGCAGGCAGGTGTGACAGCGCCTGCCCACGACCCTGTGTGCCCGGGGCACTGCGGCTGCAGCTTCCAACACCCACCACACCCCCAGGATCCCATGTGTCCAGGTTCCTCCGTCCCTGGACCTCACACTCAGGACCCCATGCCCCCTGGAGCCCTCAGAACCCCTGTGCTTACTGCACCCCACATTTCCAGCACCCCCTGTGCCCCTGGCACCACGGACATGATGCCCTGTGCTGTCTGCACAGGGGTTCTGATATATATCCCCTGCATCCCCTGTGCCCTGGAATCCATAACCCGGGACCCCATCACCCTGGGACCTCTTGGATCCATGATGACCTTGGGACAACGCATCCCCTGGATCACTCAGGACCCCAATGCCCTCAGGACCCTGTGTTTCCATGCCCCTGAGTGCCCTGGACCCCAGAAACTCAGGAGTCCCATGCCCCCAGTGCTCTCTGCACTCCATACCCCCAACACCCCCATATCCCCTGGACACCAGTGCCCTGGATTCAATATGCCCAAGGACCCCATTCCCTTGAGACCCTCTACTCCCTGAATCCCATAACCCGCATCCCCCCTGGATCCCACACCCATACACTTGGGATCCCCAACCCCCCTGGATCCCACATCCTTCATTCCCCCTGGATCCCAGGACCCCCATACACTTGGGATCCCCATCCCCCTGGATCCCCCCCCCCATACACTTGGGATCCCCCTGGACCCCC
>JAOEGS010020320.1:0-15068 GCA_025447755.1 Corythornis vintsioides
GTTCCTGGGTGACTTAGTCTAGGTGATCCTGCTGTGGCAGGGGGGTTGGACTAGATGATCTTCTAGCTCCCTTCCAACCCCCTAACATTCTGTGATTCTGTGTGATTCTGTATTATGTGTAACTCAAAGCCAGATGATCTTATAATGAAACAATAATAGATTAGAATCAGGAGTTTCTGCCTTTTTATGGCTTCCTAAAAACTTCCCTGACAGAGTGTAACTCCATACATACTGTGGTTTCTGAAACATTTATTCCCTTCTCTCCCTTTACCCATGCTGCATATTGAGTGCAAGGAGTCTGTGAGCATGAGACCGCTTTTTGTGGTCCCTCCTATCACAGTTTTCTAAGATTAATTTGAGTTCTGATGAGGGATAGAAATAAGAAAATTATGCTTTGCTGCTACAGTCATGAAAACATGGATAACTTCCACTCCAAAGAAAGGAATAGGAGGAAATAGAAAAAGATGTACCTGCTTTGCCCCGCTTAGTCCTCAAGACCCTGGCATTCCCTCTGCCCATGGATATGCCTAGCAACATTCATACAACAGCCACCACAGTTATACTGCATGTCTCTAGTCCTAGGATAAGTGGAGGTACACAGTAAAACAGAGCAGACATGCTGTAGTTTGCATCCTCCTGAAGAAAGAATCCAATATTTGGGTACACTTAATACTGCTTACCTATGCTGCACCATAAAGAAGAAGATACATCCTGCATTTATAATTCATTTGTTATGTAAACATAACCTAAAATCCTCAGGTAACCTACTAGTATATTGACAATTCCAGCTGCCTACACCTATTCATCTAAACCATTTTATGAGTGCATCCAGAGCTCTCAGCTACCATCTGTCTGTCAGGGTACAACCAGAGCTCAAAGTGCTGTGTAGGCTGGTGTAAATTATCTCAGGAAGCAGTGTAACTGCAAAATCAGCATTGCTTAAAAAAAAATAAAAAATAAAAAAAAAATGTTGGGAGGATGCTCATGCTCTTTGTGCATTCAATTCTATCTTGCTATTGCCTAAACATGTTATTTGGCATATCATGCCTGAACATGTATTTGTAACATTTCAGAGCAGTTTAACTCTATTACCACTATGAAGACTCCAATTTGGTATTTTAAGCTGTAGTTGTGAAGAATTCACCCTGTATGTCACTTGGTGCATTCTACTTTTCAAAGCTCTCAACTCCTTGTGACTCATCTAATATTTTCCAGCTGCTGATTCCAGAGGAAGAGATGTGACCCAGCAGCTTTTTTTATACAGAGTATCCTGTTTGCACAGCACAGTTTCAAATTCACATTGCACATGTCCAAAGTTAAACCTCGGAATCTGTCTATAGAGATAATTGTATTATTGGGAAGTTTATGTAACTTAAAACACATTCTGAAAGTTTTAATAAGTCACATCAGTAGGAAGTTTTTTTTCTTCCAAGATATATCCTCAAAATGGAAGTGCTAAGTAGGTTTCTCATGCTTTTTTTTCATGTATTCTCAGGTGAGTTTTGTGTCTCAAAATCAACAGATTTCCATTAACAATTTTTAATGCTTTCAACACCCCACCTTTATAAAAGCTGCGTTCCTTAGCTGAAAATTTCAGTGTGTTTTAAGCTCCTAGTCAATATTTACCACTGACCATTCAACTTTCTACAATAAAACCACTGGAGTCTGCTAAAGTTTGGGAATGGACTGACACAGTTTTACTGCTGTATCTAGATTTACTTTCCCACAGGTTATCCCATCAGTCACATTTCTGACTGTACTAACAACTGCCAGAGATAAGTGCGTTAGCAGACTGTTGAAGCAGCATTGTCTCTGGAGATTTAATTTCCTTGTGAGTCATTTTGGCCTGGTCACTTTTTCCTCACTACAGTTTGCTTGGAACTGAGTTTCTGCCCATGAGTCACTAGCATGACTGTAGAGCCCCATTGGGTGAAGTCCCCTGGGAGGGGATCATAATACTTCTGGCACAGACTTCAGCCGGCTGGTCAAAACCACCTGTAGCCTCTAACAAATTTGCAGTCCATTGGTTTTCTTTACAAGTCCAACAAATTTTTGTTGTTTCCTTGGTCGCCCACCTGAGCTGGCAGTACTGTTCACAGGAAGGCTGCATGAGGACAGGATTGTACGGGGCAAAAGCAACCTTCAAAAACAAAAAGACAGGGGAAAGTATAAAAAGGATGCCTCAACATTGTATTTGTAAATAAACAGCAGTGAGTTATCAGTAAGTTAACCACAGCACCAGGAAACTTTTCTGTTGGATTCTGGAAAACTAACCATGGCAGGAAACAGTTATGAAAAGTGCAAAATTGCTACTATTTAAAAATGCACTTTGATCAATGAAGTGTGAAAAGCTGTACATCATGCTTTTCACTCTGTGAAATTCATGATTTTTGAGCAATTTGAGCAAGTTCTTTTCAGTGGGGAGCCCTGTGTTAGCAGACTTGCAATTTTCTCTAGCTGTTAAAGCACACACCATTGCCAGATCACACATGAGAGCAAAATAAAAAACAGGGCACTCTACCTGTAGTTCCATTTGCTGTTTGTCTTTTTTTTTTTTTTTTTTTTCTGGAGAATCTGAACATCAAAAGTCAGAAAGGATGAACTGGACACTGGTAGGGGGCTGCATGGCTGTGCACCCCAGTTCACTTCTTGCAAAAGCCCAATACTACTTCTCACTACTTCTCCAGTTACCTCTGACCAAAGGGTCACAAAGAAGCAAGTTCTAGTGACAGGAGCATTTTAGTTTTGTGAGTTTTAGTGACATGTCTAGCAGCTGTGAGCCAAATAATAACCCACACCCCCAAGTGCATTTGATAAACCATGATAATATAGCATACAATGTCCTGAGCCTGGGGAGAAGTTTTCTGAAGGGAAATGAGAGGAGTACGATTACCTTAAGTCTCTGAAAGCAAGATGGGCAGAGATCTGAAAGGTAAGGAAGGATTCCCTATGATAAAAAAAGAGGGACCTTAATCAAATCCTTTTCTGTGATTAATGGTACTTATCCACATTTCCAAGAAAGTAAGTAGAAGGAGAATCCAAGAACACTGTGTGCCTAAATTACATGCCAAAACACCTGGGATGTTCAAACAGTAAGTGATCCTTCTGGTCTCCCACAACCATAAATCCTGAGCAATTCCACTGGAGTTACTAGGTTTGATAAACAAGACCAAAACCAGGTTCAGGAGGCTGACCCACATCCTTTGTTGAACCTGTGAAGCAGGCATTTCAGCTGAGTGGTCGAAACTGCATAGTTCAGCTCCCACAGTCCAGACGGTGCCACTGACCATCTTTCACAGACACACGGGCTTTGAGCAGACGGGCACATCTGTGCTGAGTGCAGGTGGCCCTCCCTCTGGTGGCCTCTGCCCATGCACACTGCCCCTGCCCTCCTCCTCTGCTTGGGCTGCTGAAAGGTGAACAACAGGTTTGCTCTCCTTTTTGTGCTCCTTGTCTGCTAGTGACCAGAAATGAAAGCTCTTCATGCATTTTCAATGAGGTCACCACTCTAATTGGGTTTGCTTTATTAACCAAGTAATTGTGCTGTGATGGTCCCTCATCAGAGATGGCACTGTTTTGGTGTGGAGGAAAGAAATGAACCACAGCTAATCTTCTGCTGGGACACTCTGGGACCTGTAAATCTAAACCACACTTAATCAGATATCAGGCAATATTTTGACAGGGAATAATTTTGGACTAGGGATTATCTCCTAGGGAAAGGAGTCATAACACAGATTCCCTGAAAAATATTTTTTAATGGACTTTGCACTGCTTTAATGTGCTTGAGTGGGAAGGACAAGCTGGGACCGCCATTAAGAACTTTGGTCTTTGGTCTTTGTGAGCCACAAAGAAGGCACAAGTCTGTTTTCTTGTAATTCCTGCCTGGGCCCTGCTGCAAAGTCAATATCCCTTTATTTGACACTCCTGCCTATTGTATTTTTTAATGCTAATTTCAGAAATGTGAACAGTAATTAAAGTTATGCATCATGATGAAAACAACAGCTTGTTTGCAGACAGTGAGGTAGTGTTATGTCCAGCGTTAGGTAGGGTTTGTTCTGACTTTTGAAACTCACACAACTTTTTTTAACATTTCAGACTTGTAAGTGTGAATTCACTTTGGAAAGCTGGGGTTCCTTATGTGTTGGAATTACATATGAAGCACCAAACCTGTTCCTGTACACCGCAGGACAAAATCAACCTTATAAGAATAAACTCTCAGATGTAAGGTGCTGTTAAGTAACTGAATTTTTGATAACTGGTAGAATATTTACCTGTGTCATTTTTTTCTTCTTCTTTTTTTTTTTTTTCTCTTTTTCCCTTTGGAGATTAACATACTAGTTTCTGGTTGACCCTAAATTCTTAAACCCCAGAAAACATGAAAAAAAAGCATTAGATGAGAAATATAATGCAAGACCAATAAAACACATTTACCAAGAGGTCTCACATCAACAACAAAATACTGACGATAGGCAGAGATGTTCATTTCAGACTACATCATAGAACATGTAAGTTAAATAATTTTTGACACTACAATGGACATGATTATATCTATACTCAGGGTGGTAGATATATCCGAGGAAAAATATGTATTTAAATATGTATTCATATATGTTGCTATATTTTAGGGAGAAAATTTGTAGCACTAATATTCTTAAAGCAAAGTACCAGAAGTTGAATGGTGAACATCACACTCCTCTGTACTTCAGGTAACCCCCTCGGGGCAATGCAGACAGCGGGCCAGAGTTTTGCTGGATTATAAATAACCAGATTTGGCCTGGCTCTTTTGTGGATTATGCAAGTTCAATGTGGAAAAGTGGATTAAGGGCCACATGTTGCCTGCTTCTGAGCCAGGCATTTGCTTTTACAATACAGGCAGGATGCAAAAGAGCAGAAAGGGAGTGACTCTGGGAATGGGCAGAAAAGTGAACAGCACTATACACCTTCCAGTTTCCTATGCACTGCAAGAAATTCCTGTGCTATGGAACAGATCCTTTGTGATAATATGGGATTTTAGAAGGCACAAACTAGCTTGCTGTAACCTCAGTATGCCAGTGGGTCAAAGTAATATAAAGCCACAACAGAATGATTCATAGATTCCTAGATTCATAGATATTAGGGGTTGGAAGGGACCTAGAAGATCATCTAGTCCAACCCCCCTGCCTGAGCAGGATCACCTAGACCAAGTCACCTAGGGATGGAAGGGACATCTGAAGGTCATCTAGTCCAGCCTCTCTCTGCAGTGAGCAGGGAACAGGTGCCTTTTGAATGTGCCTGAGAGGTGACCTGAAATGGGGTAAGAAATCATCTCCTTACATTATTTTTGAGGCATATATTTGTGGCTAATTGGAACTGCACTATTCACCTTTGATCTGGCAGGCCTCAATGTACTATCTGAAATCACACCATTTCCACACCAAGTCTGTGTCACAAATTGATTTTCTATTTCCTTTCCTATTTCCAGGATGATATATATGAACACTACTGAAAATAAAGCAAACAAAAATGAAACAGTAGGTCAGAGAAACTACCCAGTGCACTCAGAGTTCCCTTATCTTCTACCAGTTGCTAAAAATACCTTTTTTTTTTTTCTTTCTTTTTTTTTCTTTTTCCTATGAAATGAAATCACATATGTCTCTGTCTTGGACAATCTCATTTTCAGGAGTCTGCATTTCACACTGCCAATCTGAACACTCATATATGTTTAGTGCTGTACTATTTTCTTGTTTTATTGTAGTATTCCACAGCACTCATAAGAAGTAGAGAGAAAACCTAATAGTGAATGAGATGCACATCCTAGTTAGATATCCAACCCACACAGTGCTCTCTGAACGCTCACAAAAACTACTGATTCAAATAAAAACAAGCAGTTGTAAAAAAGAGACTTAAAATCCCCGAGGGAGGAAGTTAAAGGCTATAGCAGAAGAGCCTATTACCCAGCACCAGCATGCCCATGCCACTTGCTGCAGAAGATCATGGCAGCTCTTGCTGCTGCTGTGGTGAGCCCTGAGACAGCAGGAGGCCTGTCTAGCAACAGCTAAGGAAGCTGTAAGAGGTGGTTATGCTTAAGTCCTTCACAATCATAGTTCATGACACACCAGCAGAAAAAAAATTGCTTTTGAAAGCTTAACTTTAAGTTTTCTGTGCCTCGTTTTTACATGTGTGAGCAGACATTACAGGGATTATTTGTTTTTTGTGATATAATTGGTTGTAGAGTTCTCTCAGGTTAATTTAAAACTTCGCATAAGAAACAGACCAAAGGCCAAAGTGTAACAGTAAAAAAATATGGAGAACTAGTCAAGTTCACTTATTGCTCATTCAAACTAAGACATGTCACTGTGTCACTAAAAGAAAAAATAATAACAACAACAACAAAACACACAAAAAAAAAAAAACCAAAAAACCAAAGCAACAACAAAAACCCCAAACAAATCACCAAACCTAACAACAAAAAGCCCCCAGACAAAACAACAAAAAAACCCCCCTACCTACAGGTTCTATATTGGAGTGAACTTTTTGGCACTTCAAACATGTAACCCCCCCATCCCACCCTGCCTCTCCTCACTTCTTGGTCCATTTTTTTTTTTGTAACTCTGAATTCCACTACCTTCACAGCAGTGTTGCAGGGACACTGGTGACTGTGAAACAGCACATGATGATCTGTTTCATGGAAGCACACAATACACTAGTATACAATGATTCAAAAGATGGATTAATTGTAATTTCCAACCTCTGCAGCCTCAGTTGGAGTTTGTTGCTTTTTGAGTCTATTCTCAGTGTAAGCTATTCCCTGACTGCCTTAAGAGTTTAAGTTTCTCATGACTTTCCATGACATCATTGCAAAAATCCTATCATAATTTTTAATAACAATAATCACTACTTGTAGTGAAAAGTCGGAGTAACTACATTGACTGATGTTTCTATGTTAGAATTTTTCAGCATTCAAATATTTCTATGTCTTTGTTATTCTTCCAGGGTGAGTCACTTGCTAATGGCAAAAGAGTCTATTCTTATTACTGGTCCTGAGTTACGGGATGTGGTTGTTATTTTATCCTATGTCTAGGAATCCAGTCTTTAAAATCATTTGGATAGACTAACCTTCCTTTTAGTGTCATCAATGCCTTCCAACAGAAGTTTCCATGCCTTGCTTTACGTTGCAGGATATTGTGTGAGGCCCATACTTTAAGCTGTATAGACTAAGAGAAGTTTGCCTCAGCTAATTAAATTAACTAATTATCAACAGTTTTAAGAAAACAATACTGAAAATTTGAAATGGTGAAAGTCTTTTCAATAAACAAGGAAATACATAAATCTTTCCTTTCGTTAAGTTTTTGCCATTGGCCGTTGTGATCTTTTGGTGAGTAAATAAGGCAAACCGTGTCAGGTTAAAGTACTGTTGTGTGGGAGCAAAACTGCAGAACCATATCAGAAAAGTGCTCAGACATTTAGTACAACAACACAGGCATAGATTAAATCCTTGTGCAAATCAATGTTTTCAGCAACTAGGATACTGAGCTAGAGAGAAACCCTAGCTGAACCGAGCTAAAGGTACAAGCAGTGGCACCTGTGAGTGCCATGAACAATTAAAATTATCTTGACAAATGCATCTTTTTTCTCTCTAAGCAGGTGTTGTCCAATAAGAGTAAGATGCTACATGCAGGCAGTGTCGCTCAGTGCTTAGACACACTGGGTAGTACTTTCTAAGAAAGAAAAGAAAGAAAGAAAGAAAGAAAGAAAGAAAGAAAGAAAGAAAGAGAAAGAAAGAGAAAGAAAGAAAAGAAAGAGAGTTTAGGTTTGGTTTGGTTTGGTTTTCTTTTGTAGACTTTGCCAAGGAAACTTTTATAGGAAGAATTATTTGTTGGTTTGGTTGTTTTCTATATTACATGAAAGCAATTTATGTAAATTACTTTGTTTTTCCTTGTTTTGTGAATTTTAAACTGCTTACTTTGTTTTCCTCATTTTGAAGCCAACCCAGCTATTACTAAACTTCATTAAAGAAAGCTTTGTAAGCATTCTTCTTCAGAGGTGAAGCCAAGAATTTAGGAAGATTTACAGATCTGACTTCCAGGAAGATAAGAGGACCACCATCAAACAGTGTCTCTTTAATTTTTAACTTTATGAGTTCAGTTACTTTTGCTATTTGAGATAAAAGGGAAGATCTAATGTGGGAGAAAAACTTTATTCCTACCAGCCTGCTTTTGCACAGCTATCAAATACATCTGCATCTAGTCACTCTGAGACACAATTAATTAGGCCTCAGATTTTATTTAGTACCCATACATTAACATTGAACTAAACTTACCATTTGCTACTACAATGCAAATGAATAGTTAAAAAACAATTCAGAATCATGAAGAGGAGAATTATAAAAAGAAATTCATACAGTGTAATTTTATACTGCTTCAATAGCTTTATGGTATTTATCCTAACAGTCTGGAATATAAAATAAGGCTACAGCAGAAAATTTCTATTCAATATTTCCTTTTCCATAGATAGGAATCACTGTATTTGGGATTACTTAGTACAGTTTTTTGAGTTAAATCTGAACTAAAAAGGTCAGAATTAATTTTCTTAACCTGCAGATTTGATCACTTTATATCATGTTGTAGCCAACAGGTATTCAGAATCACAGAATTTAATGTTTTCCCAACAATTATGCCAAAATTACAGCAAAGGACAAAGTTTTATTTCAGTTTCTAAGGTTAAGAGATTATCTGTCCCCTTTTTATTTAATGCTGTTGTAGTTAAAGAGAATAGTGAAAAAAGAATGTACAATAGAAGAAACAGACCAGTCTTGAATTTCTAAGGGACTTTAATATTGGCATGTTAGTGTTCATAGGAATGTAATTAGCCCTTTGTTTCTAGGCATTTCAGACTAAATATGCATTAAAATAATTAAATAAATTTAGTATTGTGAGCTAGAAGTCAAATCCAAAGTTCAATTACAACCTGTGTTATTCCCTTTAGACTTGCTCTTACTTCGTCTAGCTTCCTTCCTTGCTTTGTGGGAGTAGGTCATTGTTTCTCTGGAAATCCTTTACAAAATCATGCTGGTTTCAGGGCTACATCTATAGCAGATTGTAAGTACAAACAAAAGATGAAAGAATTAACTTTGACTCTGGGATATTACATGAAATTATTCCCTAAATATATTGTTCATATGGAATGCTTATACTGCTAAAAGTCACTAATAAATATGAATATCACTGAGTCAGCACTGTGAGAGTGAGGACTAAGCATAATTTCTGAAAGGGATAACACTGCTCATCTATCTTCACAGACACACTGCTGTTTTTTATATTTATCTCATGCAAAGAAGATCTTGGATTGTAAAGGTCACCATTATCTAGAGACCATCAACATCCCCTCAGGTTTTGACAGAGCATATTTCCAATATTAATCTGGCACAAAGATACTGAGAGTAAAAATGGGACATTCTGAATGCAATAAAAATCTTTAAACTGTTAATTTCAGCCCACCTCAGGGGGCTTTCATCTTTAGTGTTAAGCCAGGAAATCTTTCGTGTTTCACTTAAGGAGTATCTTCACTCCATTTTCAATCAGTACACCCTTTTCAGAACAACTTCAGCTAATATTTGTGAATTTATAAATCAAATGCATATTTTCTAATATATCAATTCTGTTTAAAAACATGAAGTGAAACCTTCAAAGTACCCCATTAATTCTGAGATGTATTTTACTTTAATTCTGAAATTAAAAGATCCAACATTTCTATTTCCCAGCCATGTTTTTTTGTTAGTTCTTTTCTGTGTTTGCATTTAATCTAAAGCCACTGCCAAATTTGACCCTCTTCTGAAAATCATTTTGGTTCTGTTGAGAACTCAGTAGGAGTAGAAAAGAGGGAAATTCAACAGTCCTGCAGTGATCTGTTTCTCAAAACTTGCCTTCAGGTAGCTTCTGAACCAAGGTCATAACATATGATATAGGTGACAATTTATCAGGTTTTGTTCTTAACCATGCCTGGCCTGCATACTTCACAAAAACAATAATTTTTCAAGAACTTGGTCTGCACCAAATTAATTTTATGTTTGTTTTGCTTTGTTTTGTTTGTTTGTTCTAAGTAAGTATCTGTTGCCTTCATATTCATGCTCATCCACTTCTCTGCATCACTGCTAGCAATGACAGTTTTAACAGTCTGGGAGAAACCACCTCCAGCTGAGTAGCATATATGCAGTGGTACTTTCCTAATAGATTGGAGAAACCACTTTGTAGTCTGCTAATGACATAATTTGGACTTATTGTAGCAACCTGGGGTTTTTTGTCCACAAACTTTAGGCAGTGTATTGACTGCCTCTCCAGACTGAGTTCATAGAAAGGTAAAGGCTAATTTGTGCTTCTACCATGGGTAAATGTGATGTGAAATTACAATGTCAGAACTGCAGCACGGTAATTCTGTTGTGCTGTGATGATTTATGAGAGCATCTAGTGTGCATGCACTGACTACCTTTCAAAAACTATAAACCAAACCATATCAAAAGGTTAATATTTGCTAGAATATTCAAAAATACAAGTTTGTACTTTTCTAGTTATTAGCCCACTGTTTTCAATGTAAATCACAGCACTTCTTGAGATAAAATACCAATTAACTTTGAGACATATTGCAAAACTTCAAGAGTACCACAGTATCTGCAATCATTGCATGGACTGCTTCTCCTGCCCCCACAAATCTAATTCTATGTTGAACAAAAATAAAACATTAGACAAACCCTAACCTTAAAAGAGAAAATAAAACAGAAATAGCAATACATATCCTAGTACTTTTCTTCCTTACTTTATTTACTTGGTTCTTTTTCTCTACTTCAGGATGATTACTCTCTGAATCAGACACTTCTCTAGCAATTCAATTAATCATAATTTACTGGGCTGAAATGGCACTCTTGCGTGCAATGTACAAACATGTAGGGCAGGAAGTAGCAAGCAAGGAAGAAATCCAAATGCCAGATAAGGCAAGAATAAATCACAGAGAAAGGGAAATGTTTGTCTCCCATCAAATGTGCTAGTCAGAGAGCAAGCAGCACTCTATTCCTTTAACTTTACTGGGGCTATTTGCTTGTGTAAATGCATACATGCATTCATTGTCTGAGATTTTCAAAAGTAAATCAAAGAAACTGAGGGAAGGAGTGGAAAGTGGGTTTGAAAATCTCATATTCATTCAAAAGAGTTGTATCTCAGTTTATTCTGGCCCAGTGTTGCAGTATCATTGTGTAGACAAGTATTATTGTGTAGGCAAGTTGAAGAAGAAAACACACGCACATATATATGTGTGTACACACATACACAGTCACACTGATTTGTAGAGTCCAAATTTTCTTTATTCAGTGACATAGTAGAGACGCTTTACACAACCAAAATGTGCTGAGTAGTAAACTACAAAGCAGCCCTTCTTATCTACTTGAGTTGAGGGGAAGTTTCTCAGACTAAGTAGCAGTGGCACCATTAGCAGCAGAAGACAAAACTGGTGTAATTTCTCTTTCTTTTCTTCCTTTGTTCCTATTATAGGGGTTGTGACCACCTTTGACACCTCCCTATTTTCTCTTGTGTTTTTACCACATATGTGAATTCTGCACATGGGATGCATACTTCTTCTTTGTCTTGCTCTACATTCTCCCCAGCTCTCCAGGTTTCTGTCCTTTAGTGACCAATAACTGACCATTTGAGATTTGTGCTTCCACCTTTGGCCTCCTGTTACGCCCCTGTGCCTGTGTCCTCAGGGCCTCTACCATCATCTTCTGTCACTTTCTGGTTGTACTCTTGAGGACCCCTACTACAGAGTAGGATGATCTCAAAGATACGCTATCAGAGAACCCATTTAGAGCCCCAGAATTCCTTCAGTATGGTTATATTTGAGGGATTATATTTTGAGTATATATTATACTCTATTCTAGAGTATGTATTTCCAAAATGTAAATAGAAATGCATTGCAGATACAGGGACTTGTATGTAGTCCTGCCTTTCACTGTCATCAGTAGTGTTTCTTTTGTTTTCAGGAAGCAGAACTCATCATATTGGTATTCTTTAGACAGTCTTCCATGAGAAGTGTAACACAACCTCCTTATGCAAAAACACTGTAAAAAACTGGAACAAACTCTGCCTGACCTTCTACCACTTTCCAAGAAATAGTTTAAGTGTTTTGCAAAAAGGCAACAGTAATGCAGGAAGATGTCCAGCTTGACAAGTATGTGAGAAAGAGATGCCAAAAGTCCAGTCTCATTTGACAACCCCAAGAGTATAGCATCAACCTGCAAATTTCCTTTGTCTATATCAGGGATAAGCATTAGCCACTTTTCACATCCTACAAACAATGCATCTACATAAACACATGTCTCATAGAGAGATATAAACAGTCTCTCTAGCTCACCATATTTATTTTGATTGCTCTATTAAACTATTAAACCATATGAACATCTTACTTAAGCATGGACATTTTGGTATGACTTTCAATTCTAACTCAAATGGTGACAATTCCTCTACCAACACTTATTAAGATCACCTAAAGTGAAAGCTAAACAAAAGTCAGAGGTTTTGAATAATTGTGGGAAGAATTGCTCCAGCTTTTGTCAGACATCTAACACATTCACCTTGCCACAGTGAGGAAAAGAGGGTTTTTTCTTATACTTTATTTTCAAATCTTCTTGAGTTATGCTGTGGAAAGAAAAATAGATTACTACCAAAAAATATGTATTTTGAGGACCACCAATACCATTTGCTTCTTGATCCTCCAAAGCAATAATGTATGACTTATTTCAAGTTTTATTTATTTTCATGTCTTCCTACTTATAGAGTCACGCAACCTTATTTAGAGATAACTTCCAAGCACTTTGCAAGCAGAGGACTCCAGTGCTTCAGGGTATTCTGGTTGTTTATAATTTTCCAATGCCAAAATACCACAGATGGTTAAGTAATAATATATACACTTAATCTAAAAACAGAAGGAAAGTTTTGCAATTAGGAAGAAAGATTTTTTTTTTTCCATCTAAAAATAAAGAATCAATATGTTCAAGATTATTACAACTGGTGAAAATTATTTGTTTAAAATGATAATTTGAAAATTAGGCGTGTTTCCACAACAACTTGTAATCAGCCCTTGTAAGGCTCCTTTGAATATATCACACAATTATTGGCTGTTTCTTATGGAGCAATTCAACTGTACTACAAACTTGATGCACAAGTGTCATGCTTTAAATTTGACAAAATATCAAACGAAGAAAACAGGAGCTGAGTTCTGAAATGCTCCAAGTGTTCTGGCCACAGTCCAGCAAAGCACATACTCATGTCCTCCATTTAAAATAAACAGTTCTAAAGCAGAAAGACAGGTAGTACAGCTGTGTTGTGTTAGCAAGGGAAAGAGCTTACCTATGGAAAAAAGTAGCTTGAGGTAACTTTCCCTGTAAACAGACCTTAGGTCAAAGTAAAAAAAAATTAATTAAATGGGAGAAAAGTAATGCTGTTACATGAAGTTTTATCAACCATCTAAGTATCTTGTAAACAGAAAAGTGCATCTGAGTCTACTGTGTTTTCAGTGTCTTTGTACGTATGATTTTTCTTGCTTGGAAACTACATCTAGGGAGCAATAGACTTGGTTGGAGCATGAACTGCAGATGTCCAGAACTCCTGGGCAAATATCTTGCATGCACAAGCAGACAGTACTGCACTTACGCTGAATGGACACTGCCTGAAGTGCTGCATGCACAGGCTGTGTTGCAGCAAACATTCCCCACTTGAACATGCCATGTTTCTGAACAGCAGCTGCACACAGACTTCAGCTGAGAAATCAGAGAGCTAAAGTAACCATGAATGTGTAGATGCTGCCTAGCTTTTAACTATGTCATTTCTATTCACAGATGCAGAGTTGAGTATTGTATAGCTCCTAGAACACAAACTGTAATGATAAAGTAGTAAATGAGGGAAGGCACTAAAAGTAGATGTAACCATAGAAAACCAATTTCAACGATAAAGTGATTTTCTGAAGAGGGCTTAATGCTACAACTTGTTTTGTCTGCTTCAGCTCCAACAACACTATGTTAACAAAACAAACCAACCACCCCCAGAACTGCAAAAAACAAACAGTATGGAAAAAAACATCAGAAACATTATAGTTAGGAACGATTTCTGTATTTAATGTGTATAGGACAGAGATTATAATAAATAACATTTTGCTCTGCCACAGAGCCCACACTTACTTTTCATGAGGAAAAACAGAATCTAAAGTTAATAAATAATGAATTTTCCAGTCAGTACAGGCAGCCTGGTAAACAACACACAACATAAGCACAGATTTGAGTCTCCCCCAACATGCAGGTTCAACTTGAACATTGTACTGGTTCAAAGGGCTGTTGTATAAACTTTTCATACTGCCCTGCTTGTTCTGGTTCAGAATACACTAGAGCAATGATTACATTCATGGCCATATATTAAGCTAACATATAAATTGATGGAATTTTAATGACTCAGATAATATAATCTACTATTATAAAATGTATTTTAATATGATTGCAGAAAATAAGGATTTTACATAGCAATGTTGATGAGAAGGTGATTAAATGAATGTATATTCTTCTCTTTAGCTAAAGATGATCTTCACCTTAGTTAAAGATGACAGGACGAGGGGCAATGGCTTCAAGTTGCGCCAAGGGAAATTTAGGTTAGATATCAGGAAGATTTTCCTTACAGAGAGGGTGGTTAGGCATTGGAATGGGCTGCCCAGGGAGCTGGTTGAGTCCTCATCCCTGGAGGTGTTTAAGAGTCACGTAGATGTGGTGCTGGGGGACATGGTTTAGAGACCCGGGAAGTGTAGGGTTAATGGCTGGACTTGATGATCTTAAAGTTCTCTTCCAGCCAAATGATTCTATGATTCTATAGGTTTAGTCACCTCTTTTTTTTTTTTTAAGTATTTATTTAAACAGTCAATTTCGTTGGTACTGCAACAGTTGCATAAAGTTTATAAAGGCAATCACACTGTATTACAGAATCACAAAATCACAGAATGTTAGGGATTGGAAGGGACCTAGAAGATCATCTAGTCCAACCCCCCTGCCACAGCAGGATCACCTA
>JAOEGS010020322.1:23806-34811 GCA_025447755.1 Corythornis vintsioides
TGCCATTGGCCTTCTTGGCTGCAAGGGCACATTGTTGGCTCATGGTCATCCCCCTGTCCACCAGGACCCCCAGGTCTTATTCTCCAGAGCTGCTTTCTTTGCTTTTATCATAAAAATGTATTGTGTTTAAGCACAGGATAACTCAAAAAGAATAATTAAGAGAAAACAAATTGTTATCCCAGCTACAGAGATTTTATCTCTATCGTGTGCTGTGTTCAACCCCTTTTAGGTAATAAATAGGAGGTAAGACTACCACCACTTAGTTGTTACATCACATACCATCATGACTCAATAATGTTTTGCACTATATGAGAGTAGTAAAACTTTAATAACACACTGTAAATGCCTTAGTGCTGTTTGTGCTACAGAAAAAGTTTTGTCACTTCTATTTGCAAATACACCTCTTGTGAAATAAAAACTTCTGTAAATTCATTTTGAAGATGAAAACATCAATCCTACACTATTCTGAAGTACTTAATCATTTCTCTTCCTCTTTAGATATCTAAATCCTTAATTAGTCTCCATTTTTGTACTCAAGTTATTAAAATTTTCTTGTCCTGATATCTTGAGATATAGCTTTTCCATCTTCCGTTGCTGTTTCCAGCCATTCATCCACATCAGCTTCCAACATAAACTGTCTGACTTGTTCTTACATCACATTCCCTCACTCGTCCAGCAACTTTGTTTTCCTTTTGCTCTCTCACAACCCTTCATCAGTCTTCCATTATCCCTTCCACTTCATATGCCTGGGAACTTATCTTCTTTACAACCATATCCACTGCTTCTCTAATACAAGCTGATCTATTTTCATGACTGAAATATGACTCAAACCCACCAGTCCTACTTCCACTAGTGCACATTAAGTCTGATTCAGTGCCAGCTGGCAGTGGATGGGAAAACCCAATTACTTCCCTGAGCTTCTGAATGAATCTGGAAAATGATAATTTGCTCACATTAAACTTGTGTTCAAAGAAGAATAACAGTGGTCCTCATGTTCTGTGAAACTTAGTGTTTTATACCCTAAAAGTCCCAAATTATTTCCTAGACTAAGTAGGTTACAGCTGACTCTAGGAAAACAAAAATAACAAAAATTAAGAGATTTATGTCACTGAATTTGATTGAATCTGTCTGTTGCCAAAGCTGGCTATCTCCCGATCTTGAGGGAAAGATGTTTTAGAAATAACAGCAGTTCTGGCTTAAATTCCTCTTCTTGAAACAAATACAAACACTCCTTTCCCCAAGTTTAATGTAGCTGGATCCTACTCATATACTCAGGGAATTGACAGAGCTTGTCAAGGTATTATGAAATAATTTTCTTTCATGCTTTTGATGCCTAAGATAGAAAAATATTCCAAATCATGCATGTAGGAGTGTATCAGACTAGAGGAACACATACCCAATGCTGATACTGGGCTTTCCTGGTTTCTGCCTCTGACACCTCATTCCACATTAGCCACAGGTCGTACCCTCAGGCTACAGTACTGATTTGCACCAGCAGAGCTGGCAGGACAGGCTGTGTTTACACTTGAATGCAACACGGGATCACAGGATCCCAAGGTGTCAGGGGTTGGAAGGAACACTGGAGATCTTTGAGTCCAACCCCCCGCCAGAGCAGGCCTATAGACTAGAATCTAATCCAGCACAAGTAATACAGGAACACAGCCAGGCAGGGCTGGAAAATCTCTAGAGGAGACTCTACAACATCTCTGGGGAGCCCATTCCAGTGCTCTATGACTCTTACAGTAAAGAAGTTCCTCCTCATGTTGAGGTGGAACCTCCTGTGCTCCAGCTTCCATCCATTTCCCCTTGTCCCATTACAGGGCACAAGTGAATAGAGGCTGCCCCTCCTCCCAAAACTCAGCCCTCAGATAATTTATAAACATTTATAAATCCCCTGTCAATCTTTTCCAGACAAAAGAGCCCCAGGGCTCTCAGCCTTTCAATATCATAGTATAATTCAGGGTAGGGGGACCTCAGATGGTTTCTATTCCAACCTCCTTTTACAAGCAGGGTCAGCTGTGAGATTAGACCAAGTTGTACAGGGCTTTATCAACTCTGGTATCAAAAATCATCAAGGATGGAGAGAAACTGTACAGGCTTTCTAGGCAACCTGTTCCAATGCTTGATTGCCCTCAGAGTGTAAAAAAACTCAAGTATTCTTTTCCTTATTCCAGTCCTTTGTTTGCATTTGCCAGCCTGAACCTCTTGTTTCAGCTTATGCGTATTGTGTCACATCATCCTCCACTCTGCTGTGAAGAGCCTGGCTGCATTTGCTTGATCTCCTTGCAAATACAGGCAGGCTACTGCGAGGCCTCCCTGAAGCCATCTCTTCTCCAGGTTGAACAAGCCTTGGTCCCCCAGTTTTCCCCACAAGGCAAGTGCTCCAGGGCCTGAGCAGCTTGAGGTCAAGCTGAACTTGCTCCAAGTTTGTTAATGTTGCTTTGGGAAGTCAAAACTGGGTGCAGTATTTGAAACATAATCTAAGACATGCTGAATAGAAAAAGATAAACCTTGATGTCCTGGCTGTGTCCTTGTGTATGCTTCCCAGGAAACAGCTAGCCATCCTTTCAGCCAGGGCACACTGCTGGCTCAGGCCAAGGGTTTCAGGTCCCTTGCTGCAGAGCTGCTCCCAAGGACACAAACCTGTGTCCTTGCACAAGAGCTTCCTCCCCAGGGGAGAACTCGATGTCTGTCCTCTATTAATTTAAACTGGTTTCCACTGGCCCATTCCTCCAGCCTGTCTAGGTCCTTATGACCTTGTATGTATCAACAATTTTGCCCAATTTAGTGTCATTTACAACCTGATGAAAGTGCAGTCAGGCCATTGATAAAGATGTAAAGCAGGACAGGTTGCAGGAAGAGCCCCACAGTGCTATCTACTTCTTACTGGCTTACAGATAAAGTATGACCCATTAACTCCTTCCCTTAGGAGCCTAAAGAATGAGTTTTTAAGTGGATGCTTGCCCATCCATCCAAACCATAGCAACTTGGATACAAGAACACTGTGAAGGATTGTGTTGAAAGCCTTGCTCAGGTCAAGATAAATGACAGGCAGTGCTCCACCTTTGTTCAAAAACAAAGATCCCAATCACAGAAGGCATTCAGGAGGGCCAGGACTAATTTACCCTTGGTAAATCCATGCTTAATTATCTCCCCAGAGGCCATCAGAGAGACCAATTAGCCTGTAGTTCTTCAGGTTGACCTTTTGGCCTTTTCTTTAATTGAAGATGCAGATGACTTTTGCCTTTCTTTAGTCACCAAGGACCTCCTCTGGATCTAGATAGACCTTGATAGGGATGCCTTGTCAGGTAGTGTCCTTGCTCTGTCTTCCCTTCAGACACTTTGTTTGGATGAACAAATTTCACTTGGCACAGAAAATAGCACATTGCTTTGAGGTTCCCTTTTTAACACAGTGGTAAACTTCCATCAAGCAGAGAAGAAAACAAAATTCTGCTGCTGTCAGCACAGGCAGCACAGACTGAATGATACTCTTTATGTGTGTGCCAGATACAGGTAAAATTGCAGAGCCCTGATGCAGAACTGTGGTAAGGGACACAAAGCTGTGTCAAGGACCTGCTACTTTACACTGGGTATCAGAATTTCCCATATTAAACCTCTGCATCTAACTGAAAAGGCTTAAGAAACTTTTTTCCATAACCTCTACAGAAAAAAAAAAAAAAAGGCTCTAAATTTCCCCTCTGTTCGTTTATATTTGGTCAGAGCATATGGCATTGTTTTTTCACACTTGAATCATTCAAAAATGGCTCAACAGGTTTTACACTGACGCCCAGCGTAAACACTTTTGGGTTGAGGTCAAGTGTGGAAAATTGAAGCCAAAAGGAATGTGAATTATGAGCAATGGGAAAAGGGATAGGGAAGCAGGAGAGCAGCTGGATTTGTAACCACATAATTCTAACTACATCACAAAGATCCTCACAGCTTCATCTGCTTCCCTATTCTAAGTACAGAAGAATAAACAGCACTTATTTGTACAGGTTACATGGGAAGGAGTTTCCAAAGTTGCAAGGTGAAGTAGCCTGCAAACATCAGATGGTGTTTTGCTTGTGTGCAACCAGTCACTTAGGGGAAGGAAAGGGGAAAATGCCATCTTGGGAGGCAGATGCAGAGTTTATAGGAATCATGAGCTGGAGCAAACTAAGTATAATCTAGTCAACTGTATTTATCCATGTTTGCTGAGAAAGGAGAGCTGAGGATGCTGCATGGTGTGGGTTAGCTTAGTGATAGTCCATGGCATGGTGACATGCTGAAGCGAAAACTTACCCTATAAAATACCAGATTGATTTTAGACAAGCAATAATGAAGTGGGAGGGAAAGATGGCTTGTCTGTGTTTCTGTGTGGGCTGAAACATAGCTACTTCACCAACAGTTTGGATTCCCCCTGTGAAGGAGACAGCATGAAGACAGGTAAATCTTCACAGTGACAGCAAAGCAAGCACTAATATCTCCATAAAAGCTGCTGTCCCATATTTCTGTGGTGGTCAGTCTCTCCACGCCTGGCAGGGACTACCTGGTGATATGTAAATTCCCTCTGATCACTAAAACCAGCTGCCTTCCCCTTCTCTATTGGTAAATCTCCAACTTCTGTGGCTTAAAATAGCCTCTTGGCAGCTGTCTGAAGGGTTCTGAAGGACAGCTTAGAAACCTGAACTTGGGCATTTTCTGAAACACACTGGCAGGCAGCCTGCCACAGTAGCCTGACTAAGTTTTGCTTTTGGATCCCAGAGATGAGCCAGGGTGAATTTTCCCATTGAACAAAATGGGAGTATTAGCACTTCCGTGGGAGCCTTTGGGAAGTTCATCCTTTCTTCTACAAACAAAACCCCTCAGGACTTATGTACAGACACAAATGAAAATGGTGTTATAAATAAAAGCACAAGAGCCTACTTACTTAATCCAGTGAGTCTGCTGTACCATGTGCTAGAATTCAGTTAAATCCCAAGGGCTGCTTTTAGCAACAGGGAGGCAGGAACTCCAGTTTAACCAAGAACTGCCTCTGATGAAAGTAGTGAAAGCAGCACAAATGCTAAGGTCAGGAAGAAAAGGGATGCAAGAAAAGATGTAATTTCTGTCCAAGCTCAGTGAAGTGTGACCTAGTGCAACAGTTCATTCTCGAAGGGTTCTCATTCAAAAATATAGATGGTTAATTTAGAATGTGATCCAGGGGAAATTCCAAGTTTCCTGTAGACTAGACATTTGAATCTATTTCTGAAACACTTCAGTGACTTTTAATAAGTTAAATTTTATTTAAGTTAAGCCTTTCTATATAAGTAGACATTAATGAAATGCATATGCACATAAACAGAACAAAATTCAAAGAATTACAACAAAATACCATTTTCAAGCTCATCAAAGTTGCAACATCTACTTCCATTTTGAAGAGCTTTTTACTAAAAAACAAAATACAACAAAACAAACAAAAAAAAACCCCAACAAACCAAACAAAACCAGAAGAACAAAATAAAACAATTCAAATTTTCCAGAGAAATATTTTCAAGTGACAGGAATCAATGTATGTCAATGTTATGAGGGAAATGAGAGGGAATGGATAGACCTACTCAATCTGTTCTGGCCCAAAGCAGCTGAATCCTTAAGTGTCTGTCAGTTTGGAATTGCCATGCCCCAGAAGAAGCTTGAATGCAGAAAGAGCCCTGCTCCAGACATACAATATGGTCAGAGCAGCTGTGTGGTCCTCTGCTCCACTGCTCCATTACGCTTGAGGAGATTCTCAGCTTATCAATGACAGTCTGTGCAAGGAATTGGCGCTACATTCTGTACGTGCTCTCTCTCGTCTAGGCTGCTTCCTACTATACTTCATTTCTCTGCAATGGAATAACAGAATCCTTGTCTATAATTGCACTTAAGTCCATTGTAATTTCTTGAGAAAATAAACCCACCCTATGCTTGATTAGAACTCCATATGTAGTTACATTGTTTTGGTCACAGAGGCATCTCAAGACACATTTCCTGTACACAAGTAAAACTTCATTCTCTCCAAAACCTCTGACAAGAAAACACAGAGAATGAGAAAGATTCCACTGTTAGACTACCAAAGTTTAGCAGAACAGAAATGTTAAAATATATCTTCTTATGTGTTGAAGAGGACAAAAGAGCAGCTTGATTGAAGCCCTACCATGTTTTCTGTCACTGGGCTTGTCACAGGTTTGAAGTACTTGTGTTAATCTCCCTGTAAAAAGAATGGCTTCCTACTTCTCTGGCTCTTTTGGATTAAGATTTCATGAATGTCAAGATCCTTAGAGCTTGGTTTTTCCACTGGAAGGAATTCAGGGCTCTAAAGTTTCACCACTCTTCTCCAAGTAGATCATACAGAACTCGCAATAACCTGTTCAGATTTCATTTTTATTTTCATGGTTTCCTATAAAATCCTGAAGTCTCAAGCTACATTTACTACTTGCGTGTTATGAAGGACATTCCTTAAACGTGCTTTATATACAAAAACCCAACATCACTTTTCCAAGTATTTCCAAAGAAGCATGGAATTTCCCCAGAATTACCAGTGACTCACCAGGTCCACTGCTTTTGACACAGCAGTAATAAATGAGGTTTTGCCATCTACATCGGATGAAGATGGATCTGACTGCACAACATTGAATGCATGCCCATTGTATAAAGTTACTAATGGATCATATGGTCCACATGCTTTTGCTACTCTTTCCCTTGTGAGTTAACTTGAAGGGTGTAGCATCTGTGGGCCACAAACAGAAGTCCACAAGACTGGAGCACTTCTCTGTTAGCTGCTTTGGACATGATTCTAAGCCAGAGCAGAACACCTTTGAAGAAACTTGCATTAAAATCATGAGGTTGTTCAGTCTAAAAACAATTACATGTTCTGGACCAAGTCTCTTTCCAGAAATGACACAGTAAGTTACAAAATAGGCTAGTTCTCAAGCATTTTGGACAAACAACAGTTCAAGATTTTTGTGGTGAAAGCATAACCTTTGAAACTGTTATTTCATGAAGAAATGGCAAGTTCTGTCCTTCTTCACACAAACACAAGATTTGATTGCATCTGTAAAAACTGCCCCCAAAGCATTTCCTTTGGCTGATGTGGAATGCTGACTATTCATTAAATCAGACACAGAAAGAGGTGGGGTTTTTTTGGCCCTTGTGAACTTCTGAAGCTTTGTGGGCTAACATCTGCTTATCTTGTGAACAAAATTTCCTGTTCATATCCTTCCAGCCTATTTGTTTGTTAGAACAACAAATGTCAACAAAAATAACACGCTGTGTTCCAATTTTTACAGACAATTGAGAAATCTCAGATGTTTTACACTTCCCAAATAGCCTCCTGTTCTATTAATGAATGTACTAGTATGGCCTTGGTCAGAAGTCATTTAGCTCTGGTGACTGTTGGACTGAAATTTCAAAGATGTTGAGGGACTGACTATAAACACCATGTTCTTGTACAATGCACTTCCAATAGCAGCATAGCAATAATTTTAGGAAAGACTGAATATTTTTCATTGAAAGAAAAAAAAAAAAGGGGGGGGGGACTTTTCTTGCTGGTCAGATTCTGAGTAAATCCATTATGCCGATTCCCTTCAGATTAGCTAATAAGCAGTGATTTTGGCTGACAAAATGAGATGTTTCCTGGCCTCTCTACCCTGCGGAAAGTTGTGTCTCCAGAGCCATCACCCTCAGCTAATTCCAGTAATATAAGTTGAGAATCTGTGGACTAACCCATTCTGAAACTATTAGAGTGTGTCCAGAGGAGGGCAATCAAGATGGTAAAAGGCCTTGAGGACAAGATTTTTGAGAACCTGTTGAGGTCACTTGATTTGTTCAGCTTGGAGAAGAGGAGGTGACCTCATTGTAGTCCTCAAGGTGGGCAGTAGAAGGGGAGGTGCTGATGTCCTCTCTCTGGTGACCAGTAACAGGACACAGGGAGATGGAATAAAACTGCTGACGGGAAGTTCAGCCTGGACATTAGGAAAAGGTTTTTCACTGAGAGGTTGGCTGGCCACTGAAACATGGTCCCCAGGGAAGTGGGCACAGCACCAAGCCTGTCAGATTTCAAGGGGCATCTGGACAACAGTTTTAGACACATGGTTTCATTTTAGGCAGTATTGCAAGAAACAGGGAGTTGGACTCAATGGGTCCTTCCAAATGGATAAATTCTGTGATCCTATGATTCTTGGGAGGAAACGCAGCAACTGTTCTGTGGCCAATACTCCTGGTTTTACAAATTATGCACTACAGCTTTCATTTGGCCAAGAAATAGAATATGGGAACTGTTGCTTAATTCCTTTGTGTGGAAGATTGAGTGGGCAGGGCAATGACTTTCCAGGAGTTCCACTCCAAGATAAGATAGGGTAAGCCTGGGCATAGCAATAGCCCAGGACAGGTATCCAATATTCATCTGTAGTTCTGTACTTCTGTCATACCTTCTCAACTAAGAGTTAGAATTAGCTATCAGATCCTGCTCTAGGAGCACAGGACCACTGCTCATCCCAGAAGGAAGCCTGGAATGTTTGAATTACTGGAGAGCTGTTTCTTGCCCCACTTGCATGAGCTTAAAATAGAAAACAGAAGGTATCAGATTCAAACAGAGGATATCTGGAATCAGTAACTGCTATTTTTGTAGGACCCAAGGATAAACATGCTTCCCCTTCAAAAGTTCATTCACCTTGCAAACAGTTGAAATGAGACGTTCCTTTCTGGTCAAAATGGTTCTGATGGTACTCTTCTTGATTTTTTGTTTGGTAAACGTGCAGAAGCATGAGGCTGTCTGATAACACCATTTCTAGCAATGCCTGCTGCATAGAACAGGTTTCTGTGTTGATATACTAATCCATGGGTACTTGTCACCAAGGTAAATCATCTGGATGTCTCCCCAGTTTCCACTGGAATGGGACACACAAGTTCAGCAAACAGTGCTGCTCTGCTTACTCCCAGGGAAGTAAGCTGAAAGCTATGCCTGCTTTGCCAAGAGGGGACCAAACACATGACAAATAATTTCTTTTGCTTAAGACACTACTGGATAGTGTTCACACACTGCAGAGAGCCAAGAGTCTAAGAAGACCACCCACCATACTGGACTTAGAACTACATTGCCTTGAACTCCTTTGACAGCATTGAATGATACTTGTAGCACACAAGTTTGTGGTGCTTTGTGATCCCACCCAAGAGGCAGAAGCCAGTTGGGAAGCTATGAGAATGATGCACTGCTGAGCTTCACAGTGTTTGAAGGAAGTGATCCTCCTAATGGCCCTGCTAGATGAACAATATCAAGAGAAACAGCTTTGTGCAACAAAACAAGGTACTCTGGGAGCAATTGAAGTGACTGTAACAAGTAGAATTTGTTTTCCCCTTAGCTGATGTATCTACCACAGACGTTATGCTGCACGTGCACACAGCAACTGTAAATCACATGTGTAGTAAAATCAGACCATTCGACAGATGTGCAGCACATCTGGTCTTCTTCATGTCACCTTCTGACATTTCTGGGTTGCAAGCTTATGTTGTAACCTTTCCCTAAAGGGCAGCAAAAATGGAGTCCCTCTAGAAAAATGGGTAATTTCTTTAAGGAACACATGCAAGCTTTTCAAGTGAGATCTCTATCACTGCCCAATAGGTTCAATGTTATGGAGGTGGCAGGGGAAAGAAGTTTAGACTTTGAATTTCTTCTTGCAAACACTCTACATATCAACAGTGTCCTGTACCCTAGACTCCAGAAAACTCTTTTTTCTTGTCCTATATGAATTCATGGCGTTGTCAGAAAACAGTAAATGCAGAAAACGTGCGTTCTTCACAGTTGTAATTCACCCTAAGACTGAGACAAAAAACCCAAAGTAATCTAAAATGCATTTTCATTATTTGTGATTCTTAACTTTTCAGAGGATACCTGCTTATTCACACATATATTTGCACCTTTTCCATAAGAATTTTTCATTCATATTTGCAGTGTTGTGGAAAGCAAACACTGTTCAAGATTGTGGCATCACAAATTCAAGAGACATCCACAGGCCACATCCAGTCTGACTTACATTTTATTACATGGAATAGAAATACCCTTGCTTGTAGCTGAAACACATTTTGAATTCACTGCTTTATAATCAAGCGTATAACAAAATCCACGAGACCTAACCTGAGGGTGGCTCTTGATTGCCACTCACAAGCTCTACAGTCCATACCTAATGTGTTTCCCACATGATGGGTGACACTCAGTCTTTCCTAAGAATGCTTCCCCCTGAGTGCATAGCAGTGTCTTGGGTTATGAAGAATTGATTCATTGTGTGTGCCTTAGCATTTCAAAAGCATTTAGCTTGGCTGGAGCTCTATAAAAGATTGCTGTGAAGTGTACTGCTGTACGTATATAGGCACTACTGAATACAATAGGAAATAGGGTATATTTACATTTTTATGAGTATTTCCTGAGTTAAAGGAACATGCTTACTTCTTTGAAGTTGAAAGCAAGTTTTCTTTCTGCTCTTCCTCAGCCTGAATGGTCTTCTGTGCAGCATTGCTGTACTATTACATTGCTGGTCCTCATCATTCTTGTATTTTGTACAAGTCCAAATGTAGGTGTGAGTAAAAAACTGGATTTGAGTGCCAGGGTTTGTCTGGTGGCTCATTTCACACCTTGTCTGTACTTGTGAGCCATGTCACAGAGAACAGCTGTGTGGTCCCCTTTCAGGTCACAATCTTATCTACCCCTGTTTGCAGTAGGGTGAGAAGGAAAGGTCCTAGATTTCCTTTCCCTCAAAATTCCTGTGTGATCTAGTCTAGATCACACCAGATCACTAGATCACTGCCAGAGCAGGGGGGGTTGGACTAGATGATCTTTCTAGGTCCCTTCCAAGCCCTAACTTCCAAGCCCTAACCCCTGTCCTTTGGAGAGTGGGCTAGGGACTGTTGAGAAGTGCTGGGCCATCCCCATTGCTACATCTGGGTTGGTACCAGTCAGGAGGTTCTCGAGCACTGCAAACTCGCTCAAATGCCTGTACACAAATGCACGCAGCATGGG
>JAOEGS010020323.1:8125-28828 GCA_025447755.1 Corythornis vintsioides
CCAGATATTTTGAGTCATGTTCCTAAAATAAGCTTTGCAAGCGATAATTGATAGCCACATCCTTCTGAGGGGAAACTGAGGCACAGTTAACTCGCTGACCTCGTGTCCCCTGTGCAGTCTGCAGTAATGGTTTGGGGACAATCCTCAGGTTCTGCCTCTTGACCTTTAGCATTTCTCCTTACCTGGATTGGTGGCCATCGTGGATCCTGAGAGGTTTTGTGTAGGCACAGAGTGACTCACACATTGGTTGTGTAAGAAATTCCAGGTCAGGGCTGAGTGAGAGCAGGACAGGGGAAGGAGACATGTGGAAAATGTAGCCTGCAGTGACCACTTGCTAGATCATTTTAGATTTGTTCATTTCTTTTATGTCTGTATTTACTCAGGGCCTGAGTGTAGATGGCTCAGCATTAGGCAGTGGGTTCTTACCTCTTTTTCCAGTTATCTGATTTCCCCTGTATAAAAACTCCCACTCCTATCAAGGGTGATGAGGAGATGTTCATTCTTTTACAGCAGTGGTCCATCTCACTGTTAGAAAAACAAGAATCTACAGGTCCCAACCAAAACTCAGTGGCTTTGCTCTTGTGCCAGGATCCTGTGGGGGTTTAACCATAGCAGTTATCATTCTAGCTACCAGCTGAAAAGGACATGTGACAGCAGAGCTCTGCACAGATAGCTTTTTGAGATACTGGTTTAGTTTCATGGTAGAGGAAGGATTTTTTAACAGAGATTAAGCAGAAGCTGCTAAGATCCGTGTTCCCAAGTTGGTAGGAGAAATGAAGGAGTTATTTGTTCTGTGCACCTTTCCAGTGTGCAGTGACCTGAAGCTGAGCTCTCAGCCTGACTTTTCTCATGGTCTGCACTCCTGCTGTCTTCCCTGGGCATTTTGTGTGTAAGGAAGGGAAGCCAAGAGCTTTATGTCTGGTTTAGAGGTTTTCCAGGTCAGTAGTAAAACTCCTGGAGTCTTCTCAAGTAGCAGGTTTTCTGATGGGTATAGCCAGCAAACATTTTGTTGGCATCACTGGTCTTGGGATAGAAAAATTCCAACGTGTACCATCTCTCTCCTATCTGTGAGAAGCCTGGCTGCCAGAGAACATGTGGGCACAGTCCAGTACACCTTATAAAAGCAGAATTCCAGTGGACTTGAAAGCAACCAAGTGAACAGAAAAACCACCCAAATACCACTTGCCCAACAGCAGGTCAACTCGACTGGAGTGAGGGTGCTGTGCCAGCTGTCTTTCCTCCAGTTGGACTGGGGTAACATGCTGGACTTCTCCTGCTGAACCAAGTGTTACTCTTCTGTCTCTCTTTGCCTTTTCCCAACCCCCAGTGATGCTGCTTTTCTTAAGAATAAATTTCACGTCTGTGACTGGCCAGGATTCGCTTTATAGAAGCCAATGTTGCTGACAGTGCCAGAACAAAAGGCAAATGATCCTTTTATTACATAGTCTGTGGTCATTGTGTTCCACGGGCAAGAGGTGCTTGAACTCCCATAAAGCAGTGACAGTGCCCACTTACAGAGAGCTCTCTAACTGCAAGGCATTTCTGCCTCCTCACAGGCGAGGCACAATTCAAATATGTGTGTGTTTATTTTCAGTTTTATGGTGTTCCCTCTCAAGAAAGCAGCTGTAATCCCCGGGTGCAGAGGGCAGTGGGGAAGAAATGTGCAGGGTGTTTGTCACTTCTAACCCAGGCAGCATTTCTTTCTTTGTTGTTGTTTTGTTTTTTTTTTTTACAGAGATAAATGACAGCGAGGGTCACCCAAGCAGCAGCCACCAAACCTTGAAAGGGACCTCAAAATGGGCTTCATCCCTGGAGAGCCTCCTCGAAGATCCAGAGGGAGTGAAACGATTCAGGGTTGCTATATTAACTATGGATGTTGTTATAAACTAAAATGAGGATTTAAAGCTGAGTGTCAGTGCTATTGGTGCAGCTGTGCCAGTGCTGTAAGCAAACGGGCATGCATCCTACTGCATATGCACCCTGAGCAGAGGGGGCAGAATTGGAGCTGTGGCATTTGCTGAGCTTCTGAGGTAGTGTCTTTTGCCACTGCCACTTGCTGTCCTTAAGGCACATGGCAGACTGGATTGCATCTTTCTAAGTGGATCTATCAGCTGGTGCAAGGATTAGCAAGTTCCTGTTGGCCACACCACAGCCTTTGAGCTGCTGATCTCTCCTGCCAAGCATTATTTATCACTGAGGACCAATCCCATGCTCTTTACTCTCATATGTTGTTCTTTCTTAAGCAATGAGTTACCACTAACAGCTCCTGAGCCTGGTAACTCTGTGTGGCTCTCAATCTGTGTAGCAGCAGCTGAAAAGAATTCCCTTTAAGTTTACTACAAGAGTGAGCTTGTGCAGCTCAAAATGCAGGCTTGAGGCTTAATTAGGTGAGGGTGGCGAGCTGGTTTTTCAAGGCTTTCTTGCCATATTAGCTATAGCAACAGGAATTACCTACCTAAGTGTGGTTTTGCCATACCAAGCATTGATGAAATGCACTGGCATAAAATGTTTCCTGACAGACTGGTTGGAAAAGTGATGTAAACTAAAATTACAAACCACCATATATTTAGAATCCTTAAAAAAAAAAAAAAAATAAATCATGGCTCTATGTAGGTTTTGGAGTGATTTATTCTCTGTTTTCTAACACTTGGAAAAGAAAACTGCTGATCTTGGAGCTATGAGTATTTCAGTCATTATGTTTTGTAAAGGAATTTAATGTACATTTTTCCCATTTTAAAACATGCTTCACTTTTGGAGGAACGTGCTTTGTTTAAACACTGTCCAGAGAATGCAAATACAGCTCTGCTGTAGTTTACTTAAAGTGAATTTATTGCCACTGATGATCATGTTGAGAAAGACTTTCACTGTAGAGATTTTACTCATTAAAAAATCAGAAAGATAAATACATGAGAATCTCAAGTGATGTATGACTCTGAAGTAGTTCCTTATGCTCACCTGCTAATGAATTAATATATTTTGGGATTTCCCTTTGAGTAATGACTGTAAAATTACTCAGGTTATTTAAGGGTGACTGAAGAAACTCTTTTTGTTAGCTACTGATGTGCTCTGAGATGAAATGTAGCTCATCACTGCCCAGGAATGAATAGATGAAGGTTCATCTGTGTCTTGGGAGTGTGCAGAGGCACTAATGCAGTGGTTCTGGTACCCTGGATTATGTAAACTCCTGCCATGGTAAAGCTAGCCCTGGGCAGCTTCTAGTTTCAATAGCTGTAGTAGGAAGAGAGAAGAAGCAAATGAGAAATGGGATCCTAATGTTAGTTTGTTTGTTTCTCTTTTCCCTAGGAATTTTTGAAGAAAGAATTCAGTGAAGAAAATGTTTTGTTCTGGCTAGCATGTGAAGAATTTAAGAAAACACAGGGAAAAAAACAGGTAGGTTTCCTAAATAAATGTAACTTGTCAACAAAGTTTCCATAGCAAAGCTGGAGCTATAATGTTTGTGTTGAATAACGTGCTTCATGTGAGTGCAAATAAATGGATTTGAAGGAACTGCACTGAAATCACTGTGGTGGAATTGTTTGGAAACAAAGCTGGTTCATTTCAAGTCAAAACAAAATGCTGAAATTGTCAAGTTTCCCATGTTTTGAAAGCTCCAAACTTTTTTGGTTTTGCTTGGGAATAGCAAAAGTTTTAATTCAGTGATGGTGCATCATTTTGCTTGAAAAATAGAAGTAATTTATTTTGGGACTTTTTTTTTAAAGCATAGTGGCTATTGCATGGAGATATACACCACTGTCACATTCTTAGTGAAACATAACAATAACAAACAGCACAAACAAAATGGTTTACAATACCAAAATGAAAGGTTTTGCCTTTACCAGATGACAAGTTACACAAGAAGAGAATCTGAGGGTTCATTTAGACTTTTTTGTTTACATATTTATTCAAATTGATATATATCTGCACAGTATTTTCATGTTAATTAAAGGTATATTTTTTTTCTGGTAGAAAATACTCTACTGGAACTCTTTCAAACAGCCACCTCCAGTAAGTTTTTTCCACTGCTTGGAACTTGCTTCATGATTTGAAATCCCACCCTTCTGCTTTTCACATGTGTGCAGCTCTTGTCCCCAAAGGGAGCAACAGATACAAACACACAGCCTCTCTTGCACTCCTCTGGCCAAAGTAAGCAGAGTACCATGAAGAGATGAGGCTGGGAAATGCCACTCTTAAATCTGCTCCAAATGACCTGTTTTGAGTAACATTTGGGACTAGGAATCAGGTGGGGAAACTGGGCTGCTAGGGCTGTTACAAAGGGGCAGGCATGAAGAGAGTGACATCTGCACTGCAGGGTTGCCCTCTCAACATCAGTCAAATGTTCTCAGCTGAAACTCTTTCCCAGCAGATTTTCAACAAAAAGAAATCCCTGGATTTGGAACAAAACATATTTTGGAGAGGGGAGTCTACTTTCTGTAAATACTCTCTATTTTGCACTACAAAAGCATTTCCCTCAAAACAATTTTCTTCTTTCAGTTGTGAAGAATTTTTGGTACTGATAGATGCATAAAAATATACAAAATTCTTGCAAGAAGATGAAAATGTTCAGTTTGACTGTGCACTTTGTAATGTTTTGTGTTATTTCAGCTTTGTATATTTATCTGCTTGCCTCCCACATTAAGGTTCATAAATGAATGCAGATAGTCTTTAGAAAACAACAACTGATCTAGCTGTTTTTCTGCAAGATGTAAGACAGGAAAGGAAATAAAGTAAATGAGATGGGATAAAAGAGGGAACTGTGTTCAATGCCACGATGGTGGCAGCAGTATTGGCAGCTGGTGTGAGGCCAGGAGTCCTCTTCTCCCCTTGCCTGTAAGGGAATGTTTCAGCTGCAGCCTGAGTTGGACTGGATGCCTCTTCCAGTCTGGGTGAGCACAGTAGCATCAGTCTCACTGACCTGGCCCTGCTTCAGCACAAGCTGCAGAGATCTCTGGTGTCAGTTTGTGACAAAACATTTCCTCTCTTTTATCCCCAAATGTCCATGCAGCATCTTGGCTGGTATGTTCCATATGCTGGGCTGGGGATCTCCCTGCTCCACTAAAAGCATTTGCTTTCTGAGCTGGTGGAGCAGAAGCCAAATGGGAAGAACCCTTTGCTTTGCACAGGGCTGATGTTCTTCCTTTGTACATCATACAGTGTCCTTGCCAAGAGGTATGTAGTCTTTTACTGATACCCCTTGGCCAGGGATCAAACAGCATTTTAAGCTAGAAATGAAAGTGGAAAATCTTTTTGTAAGGTCCCACATTTTGCAATGGGATAATAATTGTGTTTTCTCTTGCTAAAGAATGTCCATCTTTTTAGCTATTTAGGACTGTGCATGCTAGTACAGGAAATACAAACTGATGTATAGAGGTAGTAACAGTTCTTGAATGAATTGTTGAAAGAATGGGCAGAGACTTAACTAGCTTCCATTTAGCTTAATTATTCAGCACCAATCATTGCACAGATCTGGAGTCTAGCACTGCCAAAGCTATTACAGCCAGCTAGAATAAATGTGCTTTAGAATGACACAGACTGTACAGTAGATTTTTATAGCTACTGCTTATGGATGTCTTTGTTTAGATAATGTACAAAGCTAGAAGGAGCTCTAAAAATAGAAATCTTTCAGTGTTTAGGATAGTGTGAAGCATGAATTTGTCTTCTGAAGAAGCATGAATTTGTCTTCTGAAAGTGGCTCTTGCAGAAATCTCTTTGTGTCTCTAATGTGAGCAAAGTATTCTAAAAACAACTTTTTACTTATTTTATAACCTGCTTCTCATTAAAACTGGTTTACCACAGAAACTAGATCATAGACACTTAGTCTTATGGTCAGATGAAGCTGATTACAATTTAACCCAGATCAAATGGGATTTTTTATTTTTTCCCCTTACATTTGAAGTACAAGGTGAACTTCTCATTGCTTAACATCAGAGTATTAGTGTGGGGGGTGTTTCTTGGTCAGTTTGAACTTGCACCAAGGTCAGCACCTGGCCTGTGGATTAACTCTCCAGTGTGCCTGATGTTCCTGCCATTCCTCAGTGTCAGCCTGGAGCAGCGTTTGGCTCTGTACAGGCTGGAGCAGCATGAGGGTGGTGGCTCAGTAGATGTGATGTCCTCCTGGTTTCACAGCTAGACTCAGGCTCACCCTGCTCCTGCTTGCTGACAATTGCAAGCTGCCTATACTGGGCTGGTGCCATGCTCAGGAAATAACCTGGGTCTTTCCTCAAAGCTTATTGAATTTGGTTCAGTCATTCCTCTAACCACAGTCACGTGGGCTCTGCCTAGAAGCTGACTTACACCAAGCTAACACAGGCACATCTTGCAAGCTGCTGCACAGATAGATCTTCTCTGTCCCCAGCTTCTTGAATGTGAGGCCCTACACAGCCAGGACTGCTGGATGATGGGGCCAGGGGGACTGCTGGCAAGAAGCAGCCCCAGGGTCTTGGCTGCTGTGTCAGCTCCAGACTAGTGGTGGGAGCACTTAGTCAGGAGGAGGCAGAAGTGGAGTTCAGACTGCTCCATGAGTTTGTGTGTGTTTGCCTGTTTGGGAGAACTAATGCAAAATGCCTGTTTCAGGGAGTGGGGGAGGTTTTCAGCATCTGCAGATCTAGACAGCAAGCAGACTATGTCACTGCTCTGGGCAGGTTTTAGATGGACTAGATCCAGCCTGTCTTCTTGCAGCATAGAGGCACCAGCTCCTCGCCTCAGCTCATGATAAATCTCTGTAGTTTTTAAAAAATGATGTTCTTTCTTTATAATCCCTTTAAAATTGAAGTTAAAATAGAAATGTAATTGTTAGCAAAGACTGAGGAAGGAATTAGATCAAGTCCACTCGTAGCAGTGAGCCCTGCTGCCACCCATATGGTCTTCATCTTAGGACAGATTTAATTATTGCAATGGGAGTGGTAGGAATAAGTGGATAAAATTTAACTTTAAATATTTTATTTGAGTTAGTCATATGCTGTTGCATTTGTGACAGCTAATGAAATAAACAACATGGCCATTGTGCTACTTCCTGAAGTTTAGATGGTGCTTCACTTAAAAATAAAATACAGATTGTAATAAATGATAAAAAAAAAAAAAAAAGTTTTCATCTATTGCTAAAACCTTCAAAATACCCATGTTGAGGAATTTTGTAGAGAGCATTTTCAGAACAAAGTACACCTATTCAGGAGCTGCTTCTGCCACTTCCCATATGGAATGTGGCAATGGTTAGGCAGGACTGGGTAATGCTGCACAGCTGCTAACTGCTGGGGCCTGTTCTGAGGAGCATCTGAGACTTCCATTCACCTTGTTTGGGAAGCACACATGCTCACGAGCTGACCTTAGGAAAGGAAGGGGGAAAGAATTTTGTATCCACTTGAAATAGTGAGGGGGATTTCTCTAGACAGAACTTTGTACTCCAAATGGGAGTTTGGCACAGATGCTGGGGCAAGCACACAGGTGTAAGTGAAAAGTGCCAGAAATCCTTTAATAATCACCTGTGAACAAGGTCCCTAAGTGTTGTTTAAATTGCAGAGCAGAGTCCCCTGTGCTGGGGCATTAGTTTCAGGCTGACCCAGAATAAGGAGTGCCACCCTCTGAACGGGGAACGTCGCTGCTGCCTCCCCCGGGGCCTGCTTCTCCCTCCCCCGGGGCCTGCTTCTCCCTCCCCCGGGGCCTGCTTCTCCCTCCCCCGGGGCCTGCTTCTCCCTCCAGTGCCATCTGGGGGAGCTATAAAATACTGGCAGCTTTAACTGTGCTTTCTTTAAAAATAATTTTTAAAAAGTAGTTAAGCTGATGCTCTACCACTGAAGTGCAGATGTAGCATAACACTTGTTCCTTGTGCAGCAGAACCTGTAACCTTTAGCTGGGAATTTCTTTTGTCCACGTTGCTATGAAGTCAAGTCCTGATGTCTCTTCAGCAACCCCCTCTCCCTACCACAGAGCTTTCACTTCCTTTGTCATTGTCCCACAAAATCCAGACATCCTCCCACACAATCCTCATGTTCCCCACCATGTTGTCTAAACTTCCTCCCAGTACTTCTAGTTTTGTGTCTCCCTCCAAGGTCTCCTCTACTCTTTCTCTGCAGTGCCCAGCTTGCTCTAATGATCCTTGGGCAAGCAGCACCTTGTGTGGTGGTCCACTTGTGAGGTGGAGCTGTGTGTGCACTGATGAGCCAGCTGCTAAGTACACACTGGATGGTCAAGTGGATTAGGTAACTTTTCAGCACATACTGCAGATTTCTGCTCAGTGCATGTGCTGCTTTTTATCTCCCTTTCCTTTCTCTCACCATTCTTCTCCACTGAATCAGTAGGAGGGTCGTTATTTCTCAGTCCTTTGCCCCTCTCTTAATTATGGTTGAAATTGGACAGCAGGTTCAAAAGTTATTTAGGTAGAACCAGTACAGTCACTGACCCTGGCTTGTCTGGTAACAGCTAAAGGTACCTTTGCTGTGTCTGCATTAGGATATTCACTTTCAGTGGAAGCAGTCACACCTCTGATTGATTGGATTAATTGCTCATTTAGAACAGACAGGGCTGACCCAGTTCTCCCTGATTTGTGAAACTGGCAAGATAGGAAATGGTTACAACTAATTCACTGTGACCTAATGCACCTGACACATGGTGTGCTACTGCTCCCATGAATAATTTGTTTTAAAAAGGAATGCTCCTGGAAAGTGTGTGTCCCCTTCAGCAGTGACAGAGTTAACTCTTTAGGCCTTGTGAATTGTCAAACACATGGAGCTTTCCTTCTAATTATCCCCAAATGTTGATTCTAAGCTGTAAAACAGGAAAGAAATTCTGGGACTCCTTCATGGGTAAGAGTTGAAATGCTTCCTCCTTCAGGCCCAGGTCCCATCAAAGTGCAGAGTGCTGGTACCTTCCCCTAATGTCAGTGCAGCAGTTGGCCTGCAGAGATGTTTTTCTTCTGGTACAAATGAATGAACACAAATAAGAGAATCTATATACATTTGGGTTGTTTCTTGTTTTCTTTTTAAATTGAGACTGTGTTTCACTTTTAAGATGCGAAGCTCAAGAAGTGACCCACAGCAGTTTCCAACAAAGCATTAACAAATACAGAAAACATTCCCAGAAAATAATTCTTTAAATAACTATGTCCTTTTGCAGATGCAAGAAAAAGCTAAAGACATTTACATGACTTTCCTGTCCAGTAAAGCTTCCTCCCAGGTCAATGTGGAAGGGCAGTCCCGACTGAATGAGACCATGTTGGAGACACCTCACCCACTCATGTTTCAGAAGCTCCAGGACCAGGTAAAGTTTTTTTCTTCAAGAGCAGTGTTTCTTTTTTTTTTTTTTTTTTTTGGTCTGCTTTTAATGGTCTCTGCTTTCTAAGCACAAGCTAGTGTGGGAAAGTTGGGATGCTGCCTACTGCTGCCTGTGGCATGGATTGAACAGAGAGGCACAAGACTGGGTTGCTTCCCTATTGGGAATGTTAATATGTTAATATGTTAATGTTAATACAGCTGCTCTGGGGATGGATGCCCCATACCCCAGGTTCCTGGCTCCATCTAACTGGGGCTAATTCACTAAAAGCCTTGGCACAACCCTGCTAATTCCTGTTCAGGACTTTCCTGGCTAAGTGGGTGAAGTTTTATTCTGGGTTCCTCTGCTGGTGGGTTGAGTCCCCCAGCTGTCTGAGACTTTGTGCCCACGTTTTCCTGTGTATTCAGTTGTGCTGAGTCATTGCTGGTGTTTGTTTCTGTAGTTGCCACTGGTTTCCTTGAGAGCTGGAGATTCTTCACTTTGTTTTGGTGTTTATAGTGATACAAAGAGAATGCAATTTTCTGAACACAAAACTTTAAAGAGGAGTTGGTATCTGCTTTGCCTTTTCCTAGAAAACTTAGGAGTAGAAATTAGGTGACACTTTACAGGCATGTCTTCTGGTGGTAAATTTTCTTGATCTTTAGCTTATTTTAAAGCATAACTTCTGAAGTGAGTCATTCTTATCTGTGGCTTTCCAGCACTTGTGGTCTGGAGTGTTTTTAATTCCTGTACCATCCTCAGGGCTACCTGCATTTTCCATTTGGCTCTTTTGTGGAGAAACAGAACATATGTGTTTTCCACATATTTCATATCAGGTATTAAATATGTTAGTTGGGTACTGGCTGGGTTAATCAATTGAAGTGACCTGAGGAGCAAATGCTCTGCTGTCTTTCAAGCAATTTCAAGTCATTGCCATTGGAAGTGTCTGAAAATTTCCATGTGAAGTAGCAAAGTTTTTCATGGAAGAACTTCTACCTTGGGGGAAAGAAAATGTTCAGGTAAATCTAAGCACTGTAGGTCAGATGGGTCATTATGAGAGTGAAGCTGGAGAGACTCCTGGAGTTAAAATGGTTTGCAGTTTTACAAATGAGCATGCACATGTAGAGCCAGGGATTAGTAATATCTGAACTGAAAACATGGTAAACTGATGTCAGAGGAGTCCCACTAAATGTGGGAAGAAAGTCTGTGAACTATCAAAACTGAATACAGAGCATTTATGGGTTGTTGCAGGTTTGCACTGCCTGAAGCTTCTGTTTATTGCCGGTAGAAGACAGTTCAGGAAGAATTATGGTCCTCTCTAGTTTTCAATCCTTATAAAGTTATGAAGAATGGTATAATTTATACTCTAAAGAACATTGTTAACTACTGCTGGCACTGTGTGTCTGAAGGATAAAAAGGCAGAGCTTGAAAGCCACAGTCTGGTCTACACTGGTAACTGGCACTTCAGTTCTGCAGAGCCTGCTGATTTAGATGTGGCTGCTGGTGGGGTGTGGGTTTGTGCTTATAGCATGGCCTTAAACAAGTAGCCTGGAGGCAGTTGTTGATGCTGGCTGCAGTGGTGTTAGAGTGGTTCACAGAAATACATAGATTTTAGAATACTTATAGGGTAAATGTTCCTGCTTCAAGGAGGCAATGAGAGGAGGTGGGAGAAACATGAGAATTTTGCTTTTGCACATGATTAGAAAATCTGTCTGTTCTGTGCAGTTGACTGACCAGACCCTATCTCTGGAAGATGCTTTAAATGATACCAGGAGCAAGAGTAGTCTAAGTTCTTAATACAGACTTATGATGTGCTAACAGGCAGTGTCTTCCTTACTAGTTTTTTTTTTTTTCCTTTAAGCTAGTTGGATAAATGTAATACTGTAGTTAGTCAATGTTAGTCAATTGACTTTACTGCATTGATTTGGGTCTACACTGAGTGGGTGTTCTGGGATTCTTAGTCTTCCAATATGTAGCTTATAAAGCAAGATTTCCACTGTTTTACATGTGAACTTGAGTGTTTAAATATGTAAGCAAACAGTGATTAGTAAAATGATTTGTGTAAGTTACTTGCAAGGGGGGGTATTTCAGCAAATGCACAGACAAGTTTTGTGTGTTTGCCTTTATCTGTCCATGTTCCATGAGGACGGGAAATAAAAAAAGCAGTTTGAGGTGATGACTTTGTTTTCCTCCTGACAAAAAGTTGTATTACTTGGCTGTGCTATCAGTTAGAAATGAGGCCTGTAAAGGTAAAGCTGCTGTTACCCACATGTGGGTTATCCACACATGCAGCTCGGGATCCACAAACTCATCTTGGAAATTTAGTTACTCTGAGTACCATAGATTGTAATCAGACATCAAGCATGACTCAGAGAGGCTCTGCCAGTGCCATAATAGACAGAGAGTGATGTAGGCTTTGCTTTTGCCTCAATTATAGTCCTGAGGTTTACTTTTTTCCTTCCCCTCTGTTTCAAGACAGAGCAGAATATAGTTCTGACCTTGACACCTGAATAGATTCCAGGCTCCTCTCCCAAGACCTTTTGTTTCCAGAAAACTTGAAATGAGTTATGGGTTTTTTTGTCTGAAATGAGTATAAATAGAAGGGAAAGCAGTTATGTTGAGGGATGAGCCTAAACTCAAGCCCTGGGAGAGAAAAGCTGCATACTCAGTGTTGACTTCATGCTGCTGTGCTGGCTGTGCACTGGCCATGAGGAGAAGGGCAGGTCTTGGGCTACTGAAAAGCCTCATGGCACAAATTTAACCCAACACCAATTTAGAAACACATTTTCACTGGCAAATTACATCTGTACCAGATGAGCTCTTTGTGGCAGGTACCTGCACCATTTCTGATCTGGCCTGACACCAGTCTTGGCATTCAGTAGTGTAGCAGCCTAAAAAAGATGGGAAGATTGGTGTAAATTTAAGAATCATTGGTTAAACCAGTTGTTTCAGTCTTAATTCAGTTTGAAGTTTCAGTATTTGTGTAAGTTATTTAGAGGCTTTTCTTAATTATCCAGTGCTCTGCATGTATAATGAGCTATTCTGTGATGTTCAAGAGTAATTGGAGTCAGAAAGGTGCCTCCTCTTCTTCAGCTCTGCTTTGTCCCTCTGAACATCTTCCAACTCCCCTGCCCGAAGGGCACCCTCTGCAGAGCTGAGCTGCTGTGGGAGGAGTCTGGGTCATTCCCTGGCTTGTTCCACACAGGGAGCAACCTGCTCATCAGCTGTACAGTCCTACTTAGTGTCTATGGATGTGACCTCCCACCTTCAGTATTTGCTATCAAAAACTGTTTCAGGATGGTTTCAGAGCTGGCTATTGTGAAGATATCATCTGATTCTTAAACTAATGCAGGCATTCTTGCAAAACAGATACCATGGAACTTGGAATATCGTTTGCTACCTGCAGCCCCTTTTGAGAGCTGGAAATGTATTGTGAAGTTGTGCTTCTTAGTAATGCTTTAGTACTATCAGAACAACAATGCAGTGGACTTGGTATACTGTCCCCATTTCAAATCTCCTTTGACTTAGGGCATTGTTTTTGTGTTTGTTCTTTCCCTCCCCTCTTACCAGATATTCAATCTGATGAAATACGACAGCTACAGCCGCTTCTTAAAGTCAGACATATTCCTAAACCTGAAGAAGAGTGAAGAGCAAGAGGACAATTCTCCAGAGGCTCAGACTGCAGCCAAAAGGGCATCAAGAATTTACAACACATGATACAAGGGATCTCTTCAGGAGAGGCAATACAGTAACTAAATCAAACTCAGGAACAGTCTAGGTTTCTAGCAGTTGCATTTAGGGCTTGAAAAGCTCAAAACCTTTGTAGAAGATACTTACCTTAATTGCTTGAACAACTAACTGTTTTTGCATGATAGCTAATAACCAAGCACCCAAGGAAAGACTGTTTCCTAGCTAAAAGGCTGAGGTATTCCTCTGTAGCATGAATTGCATTTCATATTTCACAAGTTAAAATGCTTTCAGTTTTTGTATTTTCTTTTGTGAGGCATCATGATGATGAGGAATGGGACACAGGGTAGCTGTTGTTTTTTTATTATTATTATTTTTGCCTTGTAGTTTATATTTGTGACCATCTTTTATATCCTGAATTGCTGGGAGAAGCTATTGAGGAGTGCACTTCACATTACTTTGTGTTTGAGTCAGTCATAGCAAACTCAGTCATGGAGGGACATCATCTTTCAGGGTTAAGCTCAACAGAATCCAATCCCTCTCTGTGTAACTTTGTTCTTTCAGGTTGATACCCCTTCTGCTTTGCCTTTATTGTTGAATCAAAACATTTCTGTAGTTGTGGTTTTAATCTCTGTATTTCTCTGATTTCCCCTATTTTGGTTTGCAGCAGACAATCATCTTCAGAGGATATAATAACCTGCATTCCCCTGGGAGCAAAAGCTAAAAAAAGATAAAAGAGAATCTCTGAAGAACTTTTAACAGCCATTAGGAAACTTGACAGTTAATGTCCCTCTCTGGGAACATTAATTTCAGCAAAGCCTGACCAGGGCATGTCCTGCCTGTTGGTACAACATCAGTGTCAGATGCATCTGGTCTTTCCTAGGTCTCCTGGGCAATCCTTCTCTGTTGGGCAAGAATAATTTGATAAAGGGCCAAACAACAAAGTCTGGCTTTGTTTTATGAAAATCTTTCAAGTGAAATCACCCTGCCTAATTTTGTTTTCCCCAGAGAAGTATTTAATGGTTTCCTAGTTGTAACTTTTCATAGCTGCAGTGGAGCAGGGGGTTGACATTCTGGGTTAGCCATTCTCACATCAAGCGTGAGAGGGAGGGGAATTCATGAGGTGAAGTGTCAGGGTGGCAAAGGAAGAGGCTCACAGTGGGTCTTCTATCTTGTCCTGGGACTGTGTCAGAGCTTCAAAGCTCCTTTTGGCCTGCAAGTTTCCATCTGTTTCTATGTGTTGGAGTTAATTCCCTGCAGTTACTGAACTGCAGTTGAAGCTGTGGAGGTGATTGGCTCCATGCTCCTCGCTGTTTCACCTTCTCTCATCATGAACTCTTCCAATCTTTGCACTGCTTTTCTTCAACTCCTGTTCCTGTGCTGCCTAATCTAAGTGCACAGCTTTTGATCGTTTTGTAGTTGTTGGGTTTTTTTTGTTTTTTTTTTTTGTTTTTTTTTTGTCAGAAAGGCCAGATATGTTTTCTACATTACTGTTGCTATCAACATTTTCAGACAATCCAGATTGTAATTTTTGAGGATGCAAACTCACTTGGTGGACTTGATGATTTCTTTTAACTCTGAGCCACTCTTACAGGTAATGTGTAAAAAAAAATTGTTTCCATGGGCTCTTCCCTAGTTAGATATAAGAGCAGGAAAGGGAGTTCTGATTGTTCCCCCACAGCTAAATGGGCTGTTATTTTTCAGAAAATCAAAGAAGAGGTCAGTGCCTCTCTATGTGTGTTTTAAGATGTAATTCTTAAGCACTGAGTTCATTTTCCTTTTATGCTCTCAAAAGATTTAATGGTGAAGTCTCTTGCTGCAGGCACTTTCAGTGGTATTTGACCTCATGCTGAAGTTGTGTTTCAATGTTTTGCTGAATAGGAATGAAGTAAATGTGCACGAATCTTTTTGTTGTGATGGGGCCTAGGATGGGACCATCCAGTTCTTTTTGTAATCTCAGGATTACCTCTTAAAAAAATCAATGTAGTAATGAACTCTTAACACCTGCCACAGCAGAGGATGGAACTTCTGGTACCATTGAAGTCCTTGGGAGTGGGCAGGTTAAACACATGTAGGAGTTGGGATTTGTCTTTTCCCAGTAATTGCAGCAGCAGTTTTTGATACTGAAAAACACAGGATGGGGACCTTCAGGGGGGGGAGATACAGAATGAGCTCTTACCACATTCATCACATGGATGCACAGAAGCTTGATTTTTAATCATATTGATTTTAAAAATGCATGCGTAAGGAGAAGAGTCTTTGACTATCATGGTTTAAAATAATAATCATCATCATCATCATCATACTAATAATAAATAAACCCAGGAGCTGTGTGAGCAATGGTAGGGCATTAAAGCCCTCGTTTGAAGCTGCTTATAAACAACATTTTCCTTGGCACTATGCTCCCCACCAGGTACTGTCTCGTTTGCTTAAGAGGCAAGGTCCCATTGGAGTAGACACAAAGGTGCTTTACACTACTACCAACCAAAGTTATTCAGATAGAAGGGTATTTGTTAGCAGCAGCTCAATGCTTAAGATGTTTATTTCAATACTTCAATGTTTTGAAGGTAGTATATGTAAATCTTAAAATTGTTCATCTTTGAACTGCTCTCTTGCCTCAGCAGTAAAAAGTTCCTTGCCCTGCTGGCTTCTTATTTGTGGTGTTCTGGCTTAGATTTGTTTTTTAGAAGAAAACCAACAAGTAGACTTGCAAGGTGCAGGATTCAAAGGTTTTTTTTCTATCCATTAGATTAGCTGCTCTTACAAGTGAAAAAGCAATCCAGTTAAAACCCTGTAAGCAGATGTCTGTAACTGCAGCATGTATATATGTGGAGAAGGTTATTTTGCTTCTGTTGATGTTATCACTGATCAGACTTACTTTGTGAAATATGTGACACTTGCTCTATGTGGCATAGAAAAAAAAAATCACAGAGATAGAAGATTTTAGTAAATCCTGCATTCTAGGAACAGCTGTAAACATTGCATTGAACCTCAGGCTGTAAGTGGGTTCTCAGAGTTGCTGTATGTGGAAAGATAGGATCTACTCCTTTTCATAGAACTTACACTGAAGGTAAGAGCACAAAAAGCAAGCAAGAGAAGTTCCATGCCTGATTGCATGCCTTAAACTCTGCCCTGTTGTGTGTTTCTCAGCTAAGAATTAAAACATTCTACAAATGCACCAAATCCGTGTGCTGACAGTTGTTTTATGTTATGTTCATAATTTGGGCCAAGATAATTTCATATCCTGTAATTATCCTGTTTTCTGCTTTCAGTCCCTGTTAACACAGCTGCTTACATTCCATCATGGTATATTTTTCTCTTGGAAGATGGGGTGACATCGTGGGTTTCCCTTCTGAGGGAGCAATTGCCTAAACAAATTGCAGAGAGTTACTTGAAGTACCCAAGATGCTTCTTGTACCTTCTCCATGTCTTCCTGGTTCTTTGTTCCTATTGTATTTCTTCCACTGCACTTGCTGAGTTACTAACCCATCAATCTGGAGAAGGAGGGTTTGACAAATCATAGGGAGGTGGAGAAATTGGTTTAATTATTCAGGTTTGAATAACCGTGTGGAACATGATTATATTTGTAATGAAGATTCAGATTAATTTTGAGTAGCACTTTACATCTGGGTTAATAACTAGTTAATCTATGACGCAGAGAGATTCCCAATCATTCTCTGTCTGTGGTTCAAAGCTGACAAGGGATATATTCCCCCTTTTATAAATGGTTTATTACTTTTTCCATCCTGAAACAGAGCAGTAGGTCTTAAAGTCCCCTTCTTTTGCCAGATGTTTGCCCCGACACTCTGGAATGACTGGGTATGTGATAAAGACCCTTTCCCTGCCCCAGAGGCAGTCCCTCTTGTTTTAAATCCAACACTGCTGATGTCTGAGGGCTTTGGGGGCTCTTTTGGCAGAGCCACAGTCAAAAGCAAGCTGTGGGACACCCTTTATCCAAAGGATCTGTGTCACTTTGCTGTGTTGCCCGAGGAGTGCTCAGCAGCTGCTGCGGGGCGTCTGATCACTCCCGGTTTTCAGAGGGCTTTCCAAACTTGACTTGAAATTACTTGAAAGCTGCTTTACCTCATCTTGGCCGATCAGCGCGGCAAATCCACCTCAGTCGGGAGTTAAACAGCACCCGATACTAAGGGGGCTTGGGATGGTGCGGGTAGAAAGAGGGAGAGGAGTGTTGCAGACTGGGTGGCCTCAGAAGTACAACGACGGCCACATTTAGCAGCACCCTCTCCTGGTTCTTGGCAGAACAACACGGAGGAATATGGATCGTATGGTGAGGCTGCGAACCCAGGAAAGTCAGAGCTGCTCGTTTCCCCGGACAGAATGGACTTGGTGAACTTTCTGTAGGTAACAAATGCAGCTCAGTGAAAATACTGCCCTGAAATACTCAGATTGGCTGCGTTTCGTTGAAGGCAGCTGGTGGTACTTGGGAGCAAAACGTGAGGGGATCACTGTGTGTGTGAGAAAACGGATTAAAGTGGCTTTGAGAGCTGGCACTGTAGTGCAGACAGTGCTCTCAACCTCCTGAGCACACTCGCTGCTACCAAACAGCTTCAGAGAAGTTGTCCCTTCCCCCTCCGCTGTTCCTGCCGCGGGCTGCGCTTGTTTGAATCACTCCAGGACGGGGCGTTTCGGAAGGGAAGCAGTGACCAGCATGCTGAGTGTTGTAGCCCAGAGCCTGTGGGATCGCTTTGTCACACTGTTCTCTTGCTTCAGCTTCTCCCGAGGTAACGGACTCCAGCCCAAGCCAGGGCCTGCCTGTTTTCCCGTGTTGCTCATGAGCCTTGTTTTGCTTGTGCAAACCAGGAAAAAAGGTTGGCTGAGAGAAGCAGCCCTGAGAGCATGACCTGCTGGTTCAGGTCTCCGGGCAGCACTGAAATTAGAGTCACAGAATGTCAGGGATTGGAAGGGACTTCAAAAGATCATCTAGTCCAACCCCCCTTCCAGAGCAGGATCACCTAGGTGAGGTCACACAGGAGCGCATCCAGGCGGATCTTCAATGTCTCCAGAGAAGGAGACTTCACAACCTCCCTGGGCTGCCTGTTCCAGTGTCTGTCACCCTCACTGAAAAAGCTCTTCCTTGTGTCAATTGCCATCTAGGGGATGTCCTGACCCTGCATGAGAAATGCACGGGGTGTGGGGTTCGTTCTCTTTACAATACACACTTCAGCAGAGCCTGGCTGTTGGTTTCCTTACTGCATTTACTGAAGGGATCCCAGGTCTGTCTGTGAGATGCTCTGCCTGGCCAGATCCCTCAGCCCAGGGAAATGGTGGCGGTTGAGCAGGTTTCTGTGCCAGCCTGCAGCCAGCTGGCAGGAGCAGAGTTAAAGCTGTATCAGCATTAGCGAATGTGGTTTCCGTTTTCATCAGGCCTATCTTGGCTGCCCATGGGATATGTCTGCTTGTGAGCTTTTGATTAGATAGATTTCAAGTGTTTTTCCATGTCATTAATAAGATGAGGTGGCAACTTGAAATATTTGAACAAGTTATGCTGACAATTGCAGCACTAAAGCTCTCCCAGTGTTACCAAAAATATACTAACTTGGGGGCAAGTTAAAACTTTTAAGGTTCTTTTTCAAGCTACAGTCTGGAGAAACAGCCTAACGTAAGTTTTTCTCAGTTCCTGTTCTGTATTTTCTGACTTTGCAATTTTTCCATGGTTTAAATATTAGGTTTGGACACTCTTTCATGCCTGCAGTACACACAACATAAAAATGTCCTTTTTGCATACCTGAAATGCCACAGAGAAGAACCAGAGAAGGGCACAAGCTCAATGCTTCTCTTTTACTCTGCAAAGAGACTGAGCGATGTGAAACCCCAGGAGCTGAAGGACAAAAGGCAACACTGCTACAGCTGTCACTGAGACCAAGTACCTCCGTGACCACATCGCAGGGGAAGAGTTCTGGTGTTTCCCTGCAGGAACAAGTCACTCCCCAAATGAATGGGAATTCCATTTCTGCTGCTTTTCTTGCAGTGTTCTGTTAGTCACTATTAAATCAGGATTCTCAACATCCTGACCAGGCTACTTGGCAAACCCACAGGCCTAGAGAAGACCCCTTGCATTAAAATTACAGGCCACCATGTAATAAAGAGAATGGGCTCACAGAACACCTCTGACTGCTGCTCCCTCCATGGCTTTGACACCATTTCTTGTTACAGAAGTATGAAATTACCAGGGTTTTTTTAGAGTCCAGCTTTCATCCTGAAGCCAGCCAAGTACGAGCTGTGTTTCATCCTTTCATCCCTTTTCCCCACCCACTTCCTTTTCTGCTGCAAGAGAAATAAGTGAACTCTTTGTGATCTCTGCTTTCGGGAGGTTTCATCTCCCAAGCAGCTTAATAGATTATCAGCAGAGCCCCAGCTAACAGATGGCTGGAAGTGACAGCAGTGCTGTAAAGAATTAAGTAAATTATTTCCATCTCAGGATTGGTCTAATTCACTACGTTATGGAGCTTTTAAGCATTTTCTATCCACTCAGATGAGTATTTATGTATCATTTAAGGAACATGAACAAAACTTCTCAGAACCAAAATTTCCAGCCTCGAGGCGACTTGTTATTTTTGGAGTCATCATTAGGCCTTGGGCAAAGACTTAAGGGAAATCTTACCCTCTGTAGTTGGGCCAATAACACTGTAAACTTAAAGATGACTGTCTTCTTCTGAGCTCAAGATTAGGCAATGAACCAGCCTCTCGCTTAAGCCACTGGCAGCAGTCAGAAAAACTAGTGAGTGTGGCTTTTTTTTTTGGTAATTGTTTGTGTTTGTTATTTTGACTTACTCTGGTTTACTAAAAAAATCCCTTTCATGTGCAAGTGTGGAATGTTCTGTGAGAGGAGAGCTGCCAAAACCTGAATCAGTCTTTTTTTTTTTTTCTTTTTTTTTTTTTTTTTCCCCTTCATTTTTCCCTCCACTTCAGAGGGGAGGCTACAAGCCAGAAAAACAGAACTTGGAAGTGATGAGTTTTTTCGGGGATCAGCTTTTTTAATAAGATATGTCCAAGGATGCAACTGACCCCTGGTAAGACCCCCAGTGTGGGGGGTAAAAGGAAAGATGCCCAGCTGAGTGCTGCCAAGAGTAAGCTTGTGTTCAAAGGTCTGCTGTTAAGGCTCAGATGTCCTTGTGCTCATAACTGGTGTCCCAGCAAAGCTCTCAAATGGGATAGGAAAAGTGGGGGAAAAATCAGCCTATGTGATGATTTTATTATATTATTATTATAAATATTATATTAGCTGACCTTCCTGATGTGCTAAATAAAACTGAGATAGGTGGAGCAGTGGCCTAAGGGGTGTAAATGAAGCCAAAAGGGCATTAGTTTGCATTCAGCTTAGTTCTGGGTTTGGTCCATGTGAAATGATTGAAGTGGCACCAAGACTGTTGGAGTGGGGTAGCTGTAGCTACACTGTGACAACCATCATCCACTTCACCATCATTTCTTTGCCTATGGGTGAGTTCAGCTGGGAGCTAAGGTCTCCAGAAGCATGATGTGTTTATGTTCAGCCAACTTTCATTTTGCTTTTGTGGCAGCAATCTCCTATTAAGCAGCATTTTGCTTCAAGGCACGTCTTGCTTCACCAGGTTGGGAGATTTATGAGCATCTGGACTACAGCAGAATGAAGCACCCACTTCCAAGAGGACTTACAGTCCTCCCACACACCCTCTCTTCACTTTGAGGTCTTCACCCTGTTCCCTCACATCTCCGATTTTTCGTAGGTATAACCCAGACCTGAGATAAATAAGTATATAAATAAATAGAATGCTGTGG
>JAOEGS010020324.1:0-14654 GCA_025447755.1 Corythornis vintsioides
TCATTGGATGACATTGAGAAAAGTCTGGCTCCATCCTCTCTACACTCGCCCTTAACATATTTATAAACATTAATGAGATCCCCCCTCAGCCTTCTCTTCTCCAGGCTAATAATCTCATGCACATACAATGCTCTTCCTCCTGTGTGTAACAGTGAGGCAGTGTACCTGGGCCATGGGAGTACATGCACCACCCAAGTGACCTGACCACCACCCAGCTACTGGTGTGACTCAAGAGTGGAGATGTACTTGGGGCCATGCTGTCTTCTTCTCTTCCCAAGAACACTGGATGGGAGAAAAAGGGCAAAAGAAATGCTAAGAGGTTGGAAAGCATCACTAAGAGGGGTGACCTCATTATCCCACTACCCATCCAGGGCACTCTGAGGAAGCTGGCCATTGGAGAGCATAATTTGAAGGAGGAACTCCCTCTCAAGGGCACCCAAGGGATGTTGGGGTGTGCAGAATATAATGAAATTAGCATCCCATTGCCCCGCTCCTTGTCCAGGGCACCCTGAGGATACTAAGAGTGGGAAAACATTGCTAAAAGGGGGAACCCCATTGCCCTGCTCCCCACCCAGGGCACCCTGGAGATGTTGAGGGGTGGGAAACATCATTACAGGGAGACCCCCTGGCCCGCTCCCTGTCCAGGGGGGTGGGAGAGCATCACTCGAAGAGAGGTGGCTGGGACAGGGACGACGTGGCCGGGTCGGGCCCAGTGCAGGGCAGTTACCATTTGATGATGTCGTGGACGAGCGGCAGGAAGGAGAACTCCTCCTGCGCAGGCGGCGGCGGCAGCGGTGGCTTCTGCTCGGCGGGCTGTTCCGTCGGCGGCGGATCCTCGGCGGCGCGGGCAGCGGCGGAAGCGGCCCCCGCGGCCCCCGAGGCCATGATGGACCCCGGCCGGCGGCCGCGGCGCCGCGCAGTGACGCAGGGGAGTGGGGCGGAGCTCAGCCGAGCCGAAAACCCTGCACCGACTCGCCCCCGCGTGCGCTGCGCCTTTCCCCGAACTGGAGACGGCGCCTGAGCCTGGGCCTGGGCCTGGACCAGGACCAGGGTCAGGGCTAGGGCCAGGGTCAGGGACTGGGGCTGGGCTGGGCCTTTTCCTGAACTTGGGCCTGCGCCAGAGTCAGGGTCTGTGCTCTTCCTGGAGCAGGACCTGCGCTGGAACCTGGGACGGGTCTTAGTCTGGGGCAGGGCTGCATCCAGGTCTGAGCTGGACTGAGGGCTGGCTCTTGGCCTCGGTGTGAGCTGGGGCTGTTCCCATGTGACACCTCAGCAACCCCCCTCTCACTTAAGCCCTGCACTGGAGATGGGAGGAATGACAATCCTTGAGGTCTTGCACCCCCAGGGCAGAGCAAGCAGAAAGGGTCCCAGGAGCCACCCTGTGCTGGTCTGGCAGTGGCTTCCAAGCCCCTCAGTGTCCCAAGCCCAAGTTCCTCCCTCCCTTTCCAGACAAATCTTAGAGAGACAGTTTCTTATTTCTGTCTTAAATCAATAACCTCAGCAGAGTTTCACTGGCTGCTTTACATTCCAGCTTTCCAAGGTGTTTTTTCATTTGTTGGTGTCCTTTGTTTGACTTCAGTGCAAGCTGAGACAACATGTCAAAAGAGTGGTCTTTATAATGCCTTCAAGATGCTTAACTCAGGACCAGGCTTTGCCAGAGGGAGGAGGCATGGCTGACATCAGTCAGAGGGAAAACAAGCTGGAGCCTGGGCTGGGAACCTGGGCTGGAAACTGGAGGAATCTGGAGGAAGAGAGGCAGAAATCTCATGTTAGGGCTTGGACCACTGTGAAGCTGGGAGAGGGGGGGAAAAAGGGACTCTGGTGTGAACTGACCAGTGAGTGGAAGAGACAGATCAAGATGGTGTAAGGTTGAGGCTGGGAGATGGGGGGTGATGCCCCTCTGCATAAAATGTTTTGCTTCACTGTGTTTAAACCCTCCTACCAACACAAAGCATCACCACATTAGTATTACAAACCACAGTCAGTAGCTGTTCTTCCTGTGTCGGCTTAGAGAAAATGCATAATTTAATTTTTCATTTGAAATAGGCCCCCCTGCTCAACAGTTATGGGCTGTGGGTGACTGGGAAGGCAATTTTCTTTTTTAAACCAATTGCTTTCAAAACTCAGAGGCTATTTATAAAATGAGAATGCTGGTGACCATTTAAATGCAAGGAGTATTGACTGTTTGCTGTAAATAGAGCAGATGCAATCACTCACTGTATTCCTGCAGCCAGGAATAGATCCCGGCTCGGGCACCAACACTGGAACGTGCGAATGAGCTTGGGGGAGCCCAGGTCCCACTGAACGGATTCTTGTGGGAGGTTGGTGATATTTATGGTCCTTGACTAAGCCAAGCAGGAGGTACAGGATGCTGCGTTCTTTGCGTGGGGCTGAACTGAGCAGTTCATCATTTCTGCCGTGTTTCATGGGCTGTTTCTAAAGCAAGGCTTGATTCAGACTCCCTGGGGAATGCTTTCCTCTGTACTCTGCTGGTTTTATCTCTTCCCTGGACCTAAAGGAGAAGGGCAACTAATTACTAGGCTGCTGGACACCTGATGGGTGAGTAAGACAGTCACTGGAGCAAGTCACTGTGCAGATACTGTTCAGCCTTTCAGCTGTACCTCTGTCAATCAGTTTTTATGTCATTTAATTCCCATTTTGGGTCACACATTCCCACAGCAGCTGGAGCACCCCACCCTTGTCCTTGTGGGGTGACTGTTGACTTGGGTTACATCTTTGTAGTGCAGTTCCTACTAAATGTTACCAGCAACATGGTCTTCCCCATCCACATCCCTTTGCAGTCCTGTCAGGGTCTCCCATCTCAGATGGGAGAGTTGTGTCTGACCAGCCACTGTCCTCAGGTGGAGCTGTTGTTGATCTGCAGTTCTGCCCTAGTTTTCAGTTTGGATTTTTTTTTTTTCACCCACAATCAGTTCCTCAGTAGAATGTTTTGAATGAGCAACCAAGGAAAATTCCTTGTCAGGCAGCTATAACAGAAACAAAGATACTTCACATTAAATTAAAATAATAATTTCCCTCTGGATTTTGGTAATAAACCTGAAGAGCAAACGATCGACCTGTTCCTCCCACTGGATTGTGGCTTCTTATGTAAATCACTTGCTGGGCATCCAGTGTGTGAAATGTGCAAATGTCTCTAAAACATCTGATCTCCACCATGTGCACTCCTTGCTTGCCCGAATGTTCAGTTAACCCATTATGCTAAAAACCTAACCCATTATCCTAATCCCTGCCCAGAGCCTCTTTTGTAACTGCCTGTTGCCTTTACAATATCAATATTATCCTGTTGGGGTTTTTTTCCTGTCACTAATTTCAAGTCTTGACTCCTTCCAAAGGTAACTTTTGAGGAATTTGCCACCACTAATTTAATTCAGCACCAGGTGACTCCATGCCTTTCACCATTTCCTTACAATGACTTGATGCTTTTGTATTGATGATCTGGCATTTCTCTGAGCTCCAGTTCTCGTTGACAGACCATCTGGAATTTGTTGTGCTGTTGCCTCCAGCTCTGTTACCATTTTTTACTATGTGGCTATCACCAGGTTTAACTTTTATCTGTTCCTCCTGCTCCTGCACTGCATCATCAGCCTGATTTTTATATTTAAGTCTTGCTGAGCTGCCATTGTGGGACAAGTCTGTATTTCTAAGTTGGGAAGATGTTGTCAGGGTTGTGGCCATCTGAGTGTGGGGGGGGTAATAGAAATGAGAAGTTCCAGCTCCGGCCCTGGGCTCTTGTCAGCAGCACAGAAATGTTGAACCTTTTTGTTAGGTCATGGCTGTGATCCTGCAATTTCTCTGATCTCTGGCCAAGATCCCCCTCATTTTTTATTTGGTCTCAGGCTCTGCCCTGTCTTAAGTCCTGGCATCATTCAGGGACGGTTTGAGAGTTCTAGTGTTCCAGGCTTCTCGGGGGGCTGCTGATGGGAACTGGGGGGGGGGGAGGGTGGGTGTGTGTGTGTGTCATGAGCTGAGCTTCATTCTTTCAAGCAATGTTTCAGGCCAAGAAATTTAGACCCTGGAGGTCCTGCTGCTTCCATATGCTCAGCTCTGCAGCTCCACATGCTCCTATTGCTGCTGTGCCCCAGTACCATTGGGGTTTTAAGATCCATCTGTTTGCATCAAGCCTCCCTTGGGGGGAAAACGGGGATAATTCAAGGTCACAGGGCATGTCCAGTGATCTCACGATGTTCACCGATGCCACACCACCACTGAGCAAACATGGAGGCTGGCCCGGGCTGTGTGCCACCCCAGGGGAGTCACCCGAGCCAGTGCATGGGCAAGGGGAGCATGGAGGGTTTCTTGCGCAAGGTCAGCTACACAGAAACATGAATCCAGGAAAACATGCAGCTGGGTCAGCCTCAGCCCCCAGCTTGCCCCATCTCCAGGCACAAGCAGCTCTGAATCTCACAATCTGCATCGGGCTATGCCTATGGAGCATCCTGGGGTGGTAGGTCCTGGAAGCCACCAGTCCCTGCAGTGTCCCACCAGCTCATCCCAGAGCTGGGTTTGAGCTCTACTAGCCTGTTTCCACCCAGTGCAAAGGGGTGAAACTTGCAAGGCAGGAACTTGGATTGTGAATCTGGGGAGTCCCTGAGGAAACTTACCCCTGCAGAGGGAAGTGCCCTTGTTACCACTGGGCAAAAATAGTCCCAGATCCCTGGCTCTGAGCTGCAGCAGGGTGAGTCAGCAAGGGCCCTGCCATTATTTACAAACAATGAGTTAACCACTAAACACGTGCCATGAAACACACGAGGCAGCAACATTCATGCTCTCCATATGCAATCAAGGTCTTGAAGCAATGCTGGAAGAGCCTGCACCAGTGCCCAGACTGGCTAAGGAGTTCTTCCCTCGCCTCCAGGATATACACCCTGCCTGCTGGAAAGCTGATGGAGCTGACACATGTGTGCATCCCAAGGCATGTGTGTGTGTACCCCAGTGCTTGTGCAGCCCTGTGTACATCCCTGTGTTCATCCTTGTGTACATCCCAATGTGCACCCCTGTGCTTATTCATCCCTGTGTGCACCCCTGTGCCCATGGGTCCCAGAGCAGTGCTTGCCTGTGCATGGACCCAGTGCGGGTCTCACAGCTCACTCTGCTCAGAAGACAGACTTGTTGAGATAAATTTATCTGGGTGCATGTAGCAAAGAGTTGTAATGGGGCTTCAATAAGGACTTTGTTGAAATCCGTGCTCCATTTCTTGGTGAGGTTCTTATTCTGCTAAAGTGGGTCAGGCTTTGTTTGTGTGTTTGTCAGGTTCCCTTCAAGTGTGGCAGGAAAAGCCATTACCTGGTGTTTGAGCACTTCAAAATGATGCTCTTTGGTTACTTACCACAGTGGGAAAGGAAAGGAACTTTGGGTTTTGTTTTCCTACCACTGAAAAGGCATCAGGTTAAGATTTTAACCTGTTCTTTGCTCAAAACGTAAATATAATTTTGCTATAATTGACCTAATTACTGAAAAGAGACAAATCTTATATGGGCTTTGAAAGATGAATTAGGTGTCCTTGAGGAATAGTTTTATATGCCAGAGCAGTGGGTCATGGGAGATGCACCTCTCTTGCAAATCAAGAAGCTTAGATACAGAGAAATCTCCACCCAGCTCCAGCAATAAATGGTTTAATCCATCCCCTGAACAGAGAAAGGTGTATTTCTGCAGAGCCATGGACACAGTGAGAGCCACATTTTAATAAGCCTTCTTCCTCCCAGCCCTGGACTCCCTTTGGCAAACATGACTAAGCCTGGAGGCCTGGGGTGCTGCCACCCCTAGCCCCCGAGCAGCATGTCCCCCTCCTTGACCACACCAGCAGCTGACCCTATTTTGAGGGCTGACAGCCCACAGGGCAGCTTGTCACGGTCAGGTGTCCCTGGCCCCTAGGAGCCCTGTTTGCCAAGGGTTTAATGTTTAGCTATGTTTAGCTGCTAATAAACAAAGCATATCAGAAAAGCTTGCCAACCAGGTAGCTAAACTTTCCTAGGAATTTTGTTGGCTCTTGAAGCACAATGTCAGGATGTGGTGGCATTTTTGCCTCTGATAAAGCTTTTGATAGAAGATGGCCTGACTTTCCCAGAACAGGCTCCCCACAGCTCTCCGGCTCCATTTCCTCGTTCCCCGCCACTCCTCAGGCTGGTGATCCAGTGCTCAGCCACATCCCATCTGGCCCCAAAACTTTCTGACCATCCTGTCTGCACTCTGATTTATCTGAGGAGGAGTCATTTATTGGTCTGGGTTTGGTTTGGAATTTTGTCTCCAATGAGCTGTCAAGGAGCAGAGCTTGCTTCATTCTAGCAGTGTCAAAAGAAGTGTTTCAAATAATGTCCAGGGGGAAAGAAAACACCTCCTTGTTGTTCTGATTTGAGAAATGAGTGAAGTTGTCCCTTCTGCCTTTACTCCACGGGCTTTTCTCAGTCAGAAAGCTGACTTTTTTTCAAGTCAGAAACCTGACTTTTCCCCCCAGAGGAATGTCCCCGAAAGCCCAGCTCAGCAGTTTGGTGACCATCAGCTACCCCATGGCTCAGTCCAGCCTGAAGCCAGCTTTTGTCCATTTCTACTTTGCAGATAAAGCTGAGCCCAGCCTGTCTTCTCCCACACTGGCAGGCAGCAGAGAGGGAGGTCAGAGTACCACACAGAGCAGTTCAGTCCATAACCCCATCTTATAAACCCAGACTGGCTCAGCCTGTTCCTGTGTTAATTCAAATGCAAACAAATGGCATTAGAGAGGGGCATTGCCTTCCAGATAAACAGTTGCCTGTCCTTGCTCTTACTCCCCTGCAAGACCGGGATGCATACCTGGGGTTTTTGGTGTGCTGATGAAATGGTCAAACTCCCATGGAGTAATATCTCCAAAGGAGCTTCTCCCACTTGGACATGACATTGTCCCTGTGGGATGCAGAGGGATGGAAATGATACAGGCTCTTCAGATGCTCCCATTGCATTTTGCTCATCCTCCATGGGAATGGCAGCTCCTGGCAAAACCAGGCACAGTGTCTCTCTTGCCTGGGGATTATGCTGGGAGCTGGCTGCCAGCCGGCCCATTCCGGCATCTCTCAGCAACTACAGAGATAATTGCCGTAAGTCTAATTGTTCCTTATGGATAATGAGCATTTTGCATCATCATCCCCAGCTGCCTAGAGCATCATCTGAGTTGCTATTTCAAGGGCAGAAAGTGGCTCCTCTGAACCAGGAAAGGTTGATCCAGGCTGGATCTGGCCACTTGAAGCAAAGCCCCCATACCAAGCCCCTGCTGACAGCAGTGCTGGTGTGCAAGCGTGATTTTGGATGAAGCACAGACCAGGAACTATCCCAAGGGGCAGCCTGGTCATGAGAGCATGCAAATGTGGGGCTTCTGGTGTGCTGATGAAGCGCAGGCAAAGCCCTAGGGTGTCATGCGCCAGTGGTCTCCTGCTCCAGCCTTCCTCCAGTGAGGGCTGTGGTTTGAGCCTCTCCCTCACACAGGCATACTGGTGTCCATGAGTTCTGGAGGATGGAGGATCTCTGAGATCCCTCTTTTATTCCCTTTTCTAAATTTTGTAATGTTTTAAACCAGTTAATAGGCTTGTAAACTGGATAAATGCAGGGAGGGAGCTGGCAGGTGAGTAGAGAGAAACCTCCTCCTCTTAGAAACCGAGGAATTGCCTTTACAGTGAATGGTTGCTGCTTGGTGCAATGATCTTTGTGTGTTCTCTAACACACTGTATTGCTCTTGCTCTGGTCGTGTCCCTTGTTTTGGTGATGCCATTTTAGACAGCAGCGCTTCCTGAAACTTCCTCACACTGTTGCAACAGGCAGACCTGTTCCATGTTGATCAGACACGCAGCCTCAGCTGAGGCTGTGGTAAATATCACCCTCTCCCCCCACAAGCAACAGGGTAGATGAACCAGCCACGTGGAAGAAACCCCTTACTGGGCATTGATTTCCTCTCCACCAACAAGTGCTCTGCAAGAACTAGGAACGCACTACCTCCTGGGCAGAGCTGCCCACAGCTGAGGCTGCTCTGACGTATAAAGCTCACTTGGCAGCAGGAGTGAGCATTTGAGTGAGCTGAGAGTGCAGTGTTTCACTCCCTGCACCCCATCCAGCACCTGGCATAGCTGCTGGAAATTGCTCAGTGCCACAGGATGTATTGAGTAGCCAGCTGTGGGATCCTCACTCTGCTTATGCTCACAAACATGCAGTTTTGCGTCAGCATCAGCAGAAAGTTTTCATCTTGACTGTCCCATCCCATCCCACAGCTCTCAGCCCAGCCTTGGGCTCTACATCTCACTTGCCTTTTATTTACTCTCCACAGACCATGAGGTGACTGTCAAGTGCAAATCCTTTTCTCAGAGCAGCACCCCTCAAGTTAACCCTCCAGGGCCCTCAAGCTTACAGGAGCTTTCAAGAACCATTTTTCCCTCTCCCGCTCTGAAGGTTGCATGGCCACAGCCATCAGTGAGGAGGCAATGGGGGTCTTATGTCCTGTGACTGCAGCCAAGCTGCATTTACAATTCCCTGCCTTGACTGATGGAGAGGGTTGAGGACCTTTGTGTGGCATGAAGATGTAAGGTCAAAAGGGTTTTCCTTCTTGGTTGTCACTCATGCTCCTAATGCTGTGCACAAGCTCCTAGAAATGGGTTTGCAAAGGATGCTGCTGAGCCTGCCTTGGGAATGGGTGACTCAGAGCTTGAGATAAGAATCCTACAAGTTGGCTGGGAAAGGAGAGGAAAAAAATGCATCAGGGCAAGAGAGGGGAGAGATAAGCAGTACATGTGGACCTAGAGCATGAATCTATCAGCCTCTCTGGCGCCATGGGGCTTCAGGGTGGCTGGATCCAAGCTGTGACAGCCTTGGATGGAGCCAGTCCCATGACAAAGCCTGCTTGATGTGAGCCCTCTGCCAAAACCCTCCAGCTGCAGAGGGCAGGGAGGAGACAGCCCTGTGGGACCAGCTTCTGTTCTCAGGGTCTGTGAGGGGAAAAGATGATGGGTGTGGATTTCCCCAACCCCATGCAGCCAGCACCCTACTCTCAGCCCTGCTCCCTGCCAGAGTTGCCATCCTGGGACATGGGATTTGGTATGTGTCAGGGCAAGGGGATACTTGGCGGGGGGGAAGATGCTCTTCTAGCACCATGAGCTCGTTCTGTTGGTGATGGTCTGTAACACCTTTGGGAACTGTGACATGCCACCTTTCGTATCAGGTTGAGCTTTTGGGGCCAGGGCAGGTGTTCTGTACTGAAACAGTCTCTGTTGCTGCCCAGAAGGGTTTTGGGTGGCTCAGGGGAAAGCACCATCCTCAGGAGCCAGCTGGGCCCTCATGGCTAATTTTGCATGTTGTCTCCTAATTGCAGTTCTTCATGTTCTCTCAAAGCAAAAGGCGTAATTAGCTGGAGGACGGGAAGCGCGGGAAGCTGGCAGCAGTGCCTCCGGAACTGGTGGTGAGGGCTGGGCTATGGCTTCCACTTTAGCAGAACCCCTTCTCCCCTCCCCCACCAAGCCAATCACTGGCATTTCTCCTGCCACCATCACCATCCTTCTCCCTTAGCATGCCATATCTGCTCAGGCATCCCAGTAGGAAATCTGGGTGCTGGAAGCAGCTCCTCTCTCTCATCTCAACACCGCCACACCCCTGTAAGGCACATAAACACGCTTTTCTTCTTCCAGCTCCGTGTTTGCACCCACTGTATATACAGTATAATCCACCCACAGGGTATCCAGGCTGTACTTGGCTGGGAAGGACAGAACATCCTTGTGATTCAAAAGGTCAAAATGAATGTCAATACCCTGCCAGCTTTAGTCAGCAAGAATGCCAAAGCTGTCCTAGGGACACAGCGTGCTCGGAGGGACAGCTGTGGCTGTTGGGTGTGCTGCTCCCTGCACAACAGGTGTGAAGTCCCTGAAAGAGCTTTTCTTGCTGCAGGGTCGGGCAGGGCAACTGTCCATCATAATAATAATAATAATAATAATAATAATAATAATAATAATAATAATAATAATAATAATATAGTGGTGTGTAAACAGCTTTGCCTGATCATCCCAGAGGTCCCATACCCCTCTCCACTCCTGGATAGTGAGGGGGTAAGCAGGTTGTGATGCCCCTCCACAACAACCTCTCAGCCTCCTCCAAGTTCTGGCTCCAAAGCCCAGCTCTGCCTCCTGTCCAGGGCTCCACTGCAGCATTTTCCTCACAGGGCTCAGCTATGGAGGCTGGTCAGGCCCGTGAGCAAAATGCAGCAGTTTGCTCTGGGATCCAGAGAGCAACAAGTCCCACAGAGCCCCAACCTGGGAGCAATAGCCCAGGGCTCAAGGCTGCAGCCAGACCAGCATCTGCCTTGGTCAGACCTTCTCTTCTTCCCCGGTGGAGAGAAACTGCAGTTATTTTGAGCTGGGCTGGAGAAAAGTAATCTTGGGTGGATGGCTGGGATTGATTTCCAAGTGATAGTGGTGCTTGCATGTCCCTTGAGCTCCTGGCCCTGTGCCTAATGATTTTCTCTGCTAATAATCTCTGCTGAGCATGCACAGCACATTCAGGCACTGAGCACAGGGACGAAGGGGATAGTTCAGAGTGTGACGTGGCAATGGCAGGGCCACGCTGCAGTTCCTGTCATATAGACTCTTTGCATGATTCCCCCACCCATCCCAGCAGGAGGGCTGCTCATGAAACTCTCAATGCTGGCAGCACCAGTCCCTCTAATGATGGCTGCATCTAACAAGAACAAAACCTTCTTGGAGCTTGGGGGATTTGGAAGTGAATTAGTAAGTCCCTTTGTGGTAGCTGATGGCATTTTGCTCCCCAGGAGCTGATGGCATTTTGCAGAAGGGCTGTGAAAGCTTTGGGGCCATGTTGGGCACATGGGATCTTGTATGTGGTCCTCCTAGATGAAGCATTCCCTTCCCACCTTCCTTTCCCTCTCCTCATACAGTGCAGAGAGCAGGAACAAGAACAGGAACTTGATTCAAGGTTCCTCAAGTGCAGGCTCCTAGCCAGCCCAGTGCTGCCAGAAAGGAGCTGCATGGCAGAGCAGAAGCAGCAGCACATGGCAGTCCCTGCATGTGCTGGGGTAGGGGTGGGTGGCAGGAGCTGGCAGTGCTGCCCAGCCTGGCAGATCTCTCACAGCCCCAACCTTTCTGGCTTTAAAAACAGGATGAGAACAAGACGCACTTTTGTTTTCAGTTTGGGAGCTGGAACAGGACCTTCAGGCTGTTCCTGGGATGTTACGGCATCCTGGCTGTCTCCAGGGGGGACATACACACAACATCCTCTGACACCCCAAACTCAGCAGGCGGCCTCACTGCATCCTTGCTCTGCCCCTGTTTTGTCCTTCAGCAGCAGAGCCCAAAGCTCTCCCCTTTCTGTCCTGCAGCCAGGATAGCTGGGGGTGCTCCCCCAGGGCCACCAGTAGGGACAATTGGCCCTGGCAAAGGGACAAACTTCAGCTGGAAACTCCACTGGCTCTCGCCACAGCTCACATGGCTGGTGAGCCTTAGGGAGGTCAGGGAGTTTATGCTGCTGCTCGATGCAGTATGTGACTGTTGCCCTCGGTGGTGCAGGGCACTGAACTAGAAAACCAGAGTGTGAGGAATGTGGGTGCCCCCACCTTGTCTCACCCCTAAAACCCAGATTGTGGCCATGAAGCAGACCCTGGCCAGTGGCCCTAGACTGTTGTTCTGCAGGGAGTCTCTGCCTCGGAGGGCAAAGAACAGCTCTGGCTTCCAGCAAGGTCATGCTTATGCCCATCATATGGGGAAAAATGGGGTTGAGCCCCACATCAAGCCACAAGAAGGGTTGTCTGGTCCTTACCTGGGGACCTGGTAAGGAATTAGGAACAATATGACCCTGCTCCACCAAAATTAAGAATATGCCCTTGGGATGCACAGTGCTGGCACTAGTTTGTTGCTCAGTATATTGACCACGAGGCAAAGAGGCAGCAGGTGATGAAGGTATTTTTTCTCAGGTATGGAAAGGCCTATTTCTAGAAGGAAAAGCAAATTGCTGCATCCCCATGGTAGCTGGTGGGGACCTGGCACCTTACTGTCATCCACCACCTGCCTTGGAGCAGCCCCAAGGACAAAGAGCTCTGTAACTCTGCTTCCTGACTACGTTCCTTATCAATCTCCCACACCCACAAATGGAGGAATAATCCACCAGGTTTCCATAAAAGAGATTGTGGAGCTGGCTAGTGATGAGAAATGACATGGGCCCTGCCATATCAGTGCACGTGGCAATCACTGCTGGTGTGGAGGCTCCTCCAGCACTTCCCAGCAAATCCCTGGGATGTGCTTGATAACTCTCCAGGAGCCACCTGAGCTTGCCAGCCGGCGTCACCTGCCCCATTTATGTGCCCAGAGCCCACTTACTATTGCTCAGTGACAAATTCATGCCAACCTTTGCAGATTTGGGCTTTCTGTTGAAGCTGTCCAAGAATCCCAGGTAATCTCCCAGGTAAAATAAGAAAAAAATATTTGTCACTAGGAAAATTAAAGCCTGTTCTCAACTGTGCCACAGAAAGCCAGTATGAAGCTGTTTGTATGTCATGTGGTGTTTGGTCCAAAATCTCCCCAAATCCTTCTGCTGGCAGAGCTCATCCAGGGCAGAGTGAGGACAGGTTCCCACAGTCTAGGAGCCTCTCTGGAGCTCGGCACAGGAGGCTTTGTAAAGTCTGGGGCTGAAGAAGGAGTAGAGACCCTCCAAAGTGGCATTGACCCTGTCCCATTTGGCCACAGCCTCTCCACAGAAACACTTGGTATTTCCTTGAAGCCCCTAATGCTGTATATGTTTGCCTCACCCCCCCCCCCCTCCATCAGTCCCTTTAACTGAGGATTCACAGAGGAGCTGGGTCAGGAAAAAAATCTTACTGAAAACATCTGCCATGCCAGAAGTTTGTGCCTTGAGTGGTCCCAGCATGGGTCTGACTGTACTGGTGCCGTGATGCCAGCACCCCCTTGCTCCAGGGTCTTGTTCGTGCCTGTGGGGAATATCCACCCTGTGAAAAACATGATCTTTGGTTTTGCTGCCTCAGGGTTGAACTGTTGCCCTCCTCAGGGATAGTTCCCTGAGGGCTGACAGGGATTTACAGCTTGACATGATTTATGCTGGAGGTGGAGCAGAAAGAAACCATCACACATCAAAGGAATCCAACAGTAGGACTGTCCTGGTGTGACCTTACCTGGCTATGCAGGGCGAAGCCCTGGTGACAGAGGTGGCATATAAAGGATGGGTGACAGGGTACACGTGTTCAGAGTCACCCATCCCTCTCCTGGAAAAAAACAGACATGAAGTTTGAAAATGCAAATTTTTGCCTCTGATTCAGGGGTTCGCTCCTCTACCCAAATTCAGGAGGGATATGGCAGGAGCTGGCACTGCCAGGAGGGACACTGGGTGACCCAAAGGCATTGCTAATGGGAGTGAATGGCAGCAGAAACTTGGGGAAACTATCTGAGCAACAAAAAAAAGCATAACAACTGTGGAAAGAAGGGATAACAGAGTAACCAGGGTCTGGATACAACCCTCATGCACCTCTTATTCTTGTACTATCACCCTCCTCTGCAGAGGAAGTGCCAAGAGCCAACCCCAATGCCCAATCATTTCCCCTTGGCCCTTGGCTGCTGCCGCTCCCTCCCTCCCGACCTGGCTCCTCTGTATCATCACAGGGCTCTAGGGCCAGACCAAACAGCCACCCCCACTGCACGTGTAGCAGCACGGGGAGGGTTGGGACCCAGAAGATCAAATAAAAGCACCTTGTCTTCTGCAGGGTATCTAAATCCAACTTTGGGTGCCCCCAGGCAGCTTCACTTTCCTTGTCCTCCTCTTGGATGAGAGGTCTGAGATTGCTCAGCTCTGTTTACTAACCAGGGATTTTCCCCCTCCAGCTGTTTCTTTATTATAACTGCAAAATGATGCAGAATCACCTTGGCTGAGAGCAGGTGAAAGCTCAGGGCTGAGGCCTGCACCAGTACAAACCAGCAAGGAGCTGGGCATCCTGCCCGGGAAGTGGGACAGGACAGAAAGGGACATGGGGAGATCTCTGCTGTGGGACCAGGTGTGCAGGGTTGGAGGCTGCCATGCACTGAGAGACACCTGGAGTGATGGGGCGAGTGCAATGACACCAAAACCAGGACCACCATCTTACCGGGGCACCTCAGGAGGGTCCTGAGGCCATCAGGATGGGGCCCCAGGTGGAGGTATCTCCTCCGATGTCACCAGCATCCCTCCTGGGATGGTTGGGGACAGTGACTGGCCTTCCAAAGAGTCTTTGGTAATGAAGAGCCTCTTGAGCAGCTTTGTACCAGTTTAGCCAGACACACAGCCAGGCACACAGCTTTTGAGGAGATCACACTATACCCACTGAGTTTCTAAAAGACAGTGAGTTATTGCATGGGGAAAAAGAGATTATTTATCCTTAATTAACCCCTGGTGCAAAGAACAAGGTGTCTGTCCCCACAGCCTGTGTGGATCTGGAATGGTGGGGCCCTCACCCTGCTGCCCTTGACTCTCATACATTCTCTCTGCCTTGCTCCTCTGACGTCTCCACTGCCAGCCTGGTCGGGGGGGCGGGGGGGGGGGGGGGGGGACAGGGTATCCTTCCAACCCCCTTCCCCCCCGCGGGGGCCTTCGGGGGACCGGGGCAACCTTTGGAACACCCCCCCTTTGGGCCTCCCCCAGGC
>JAOEGS010020324.1:14664-35809 GCA_025447755.1 Corythornis vintsioides
GGCGGGGGGGGGGGGCGGGGGGGGGGGGGGGGGGGGGGGGGGGGGGGGGGGGGGGCGGGGGACATGGTATCCTTCCAACACACTTCCCACTCGCTGGAGCCTTTCAGGGACCTGGGCAGACTCTGGAACAGCCCCACTTTGGGTCTTCCTCAGGTCCCCAGTCTGGCCCTGATGCCCAGCCCACCCAAGCAGAGGGCTCCAGAACACACAGGCTGTGCCAACCACATCTCAGTCACCGGTGCTGGGAAACACCCCAGTGAGCCTGCAGGATTGTACTCACAGGAGTATTACTCGATCACTGTTGCTGATAACAGTCTTTTATGGCTTTTTCCCTGAGCTCTCTGGGAGAGGTGAATTGGTTCACCTTCCCACAGGCCTATGGAGAGAGAAGGGAGGTGCAAATAGCTAAAAATGAGTTCAGGGAGAGCCAGGGCCAAGCTGTGACAACCTCTTATGCCTTCCCAGCAGGTATCAAGGTGGGCATTGCACTCTGGGAGAGCCCATTTACCTGACACTCACCCCCTGCTAATATTTTCCAACTCCAGCTCTCATTTTCACCCAAATTGCACACAGAGGTAGAAGTCAAAAGGCTATTTCTGTGCATGCCAGCAGAATTGCCAATGGAGTGGAGAGACAGCTCCTGCTGAGGAAAAGTGCTGCAGCATTAGCCCAGCTCTTCACTAGACACTGGAGCTACCACCAAGCAGCAAAACTTGCTGGGGAATCTGGCTTCCTTGAGCTGACTGCTCACGGTATTGCTGGGTTTGTTTTGTTCTGGGCTTGAGATACTGGTCGGACAAAAGAAATGCTTTGTAAGTATTGAATTTAAAGAATGATGCAAAAGCCGCAGGGTGCCTCTGCTAGAAAACGTGAGCAGTTGGCCCCAGTGGGGCGCAAGCTGTTTGGAGAACATGGGGTTCCTGGGATTAGTCTGCTCTCATGACTCAATATATAACCACCAGTTACACACCAGATTTAATCTTAGGTCAAAAGTCATGGATCATTCGAACATGTAGAAAATGTTGATCGCATGCTTACTGGAGTTGTTTTTTTCTGCTACTCTTTGTTTGGCCCAAACAACCTCTGCAAAACAAATGCACCCTGGCCCTGGGCAGTGGTGGGTTGGTGTTACTCGTGCTGGCTCCTGCATCTGCCAGAGTGAGCTCTGCTCCCACTCCAGGAGCTTCCTGCTCTGCCTGCATCCAGCTTTCACACCCTCACTTCATCTTATCCATTTGTTATAGTATAAAAATAAAGATGATTCATGCCCTAAACATCCCAGTGGAAGCATAGCACCGGTCGTCAGCCCAGATACTGTTCTGGCTGTGCAGGTGATGGCAGCAAAGTTGGCCCCCACATCTCAAATCAGCAGGGCTGGGGATGTTGCCTGCAATGTCCCCACAGTAGGTTGGGTACCTGGATCAGCTCATTGTCTATTTCCATCGGACTCTCAGGTGCTGCCCCAATTTTTTGTCTTGGGCAGTTTCTTTTCCAACCAAGTAATGAAAGCCATGATGGTATCCAAATGTTGCCGTGGGGATGCTCATGAATGTCCTGCCCATTAGGTTAATTGATCAAAGGATTTCAAAGCAGTGTCTCAGAAACATAGATCAGAATAAAGATCTTGTGCTCTGAGGTCTTGGCGCAGGCAATGGGGAGCACTGACTGCTCTGTGCATCCATGAGCTGATCTTTGCCCTCTCCCTGATTTCCAGAGGCAGCATACACTATTTTCTTGTGAGCTGTTTCTCTGATGAAGGCTTCACCAAGCAGGGAAGGGAGAAAACATCCTGCACTTTTGCAGAATACCATGTTATGAGGATGGTTGCTCACAGGGAATGCGCCATCCCATCTGCTGGTGGTAGTAGATGTCACTGCCTGGTTGTTGCACAGGGACAAGGGACTGTCATAGACCACAACTGAGCTCATCCATCACTGAACCTCCTCTGTGCCTCGGTCTCCTCTTAGGTCATTAGGAAGGATGAGTGATCCTTCCCTTCTTCTGCAAAACCTTTTGCCATGCAGTGACAGAGAGAAGGATACAAATAGTCCCTATGAGCACAGGGAGCTCTTCCCCCTGGGAACACAAAGGAAGCAGGGAAGCAGCATCATGTCCAGTTTGCAATCAGAAGAGGCAGCGAAACAACCATCTCACCCATGGCTCTGCATTATGATGCTAAACCCCACATCCAGACAGACCCTCCCAGTCCCCTGCTCTCATCCTGGAGCCAGTGACTCTGGCCCAGTAACACTTCACAACTGGAGGGTCCTGAACCTGGCTTAGAATCAGTCAGAGCCTGAAAGGGCTGATTCCTTTTCCCAGACTCAATATATATGCACAGGGAAGAGGAAAATCCCTTTGGGACAAGGAAAAGAAAGCATTGGAACAGGCATAAATAGCTTAGTAATAATACTAATGATAGCACTTAGCACGTAGGCAGCAGTTTGCAGAGCAGAGCACTTTACAAACATTAATTAGTGCTGGTAGACAGTTCGGCGATATGGTTTCCATTTTGCCAGCTATGAAGAGCAGAGAACTAACCATCTGCTTAAATCCTCTTTAATTTAATCCTAGGGCATTCATAGGAAAATCCTAAACCTGTTTCAGTATCAGATTAAACCATCCGAGCCCTTCAGATCCTTTCGGAGCACTGCAGACACCAAGAATCTCAGGAGAGTATGTTGTTAAGGGGTGAGGTGGCTGCAAGTTGTACACAGGGTGAGGAATTTTAAAACTTGGGACAGCTGTTTTCCAGGTCAATAAATACATGAGGTGTGGGCAGAGCACTGATGGTTTCCCTGAAGATGTGGTGCGTTGGTGGAGCCTTTGGCGTTTGCTGGAGGGTTTGGTGGGGCTCCTCTTGCCCTTTGCTGGTCTCTGTTTGACCTGTGGCAGTTTTTATGACCTCTTAGGACACCCAGTTTATTAGCAAAAAATAAAGTAGCTGTACCCAGGCTGTACTCAGCCCCATGAGGTGGTCAAATTGGCCACATGTGGACACTGTACATGGCAGCCCAGGATGCCTGGTACTGGGATAATAAAAAACTGCTTTAGGGTATCCACTGTTGCTTTGCTTTTTTTCTTTAAAGCTACCTGCTTTGTATTGCACAGCAAACTGCCACACACACTGCAGGGCCAACTCTCCTGCCAGGAAATCCCCTTACACTTGGGCAGCAGGAAAACACGTTTGTGTGCTCTGAAGGTAACATTGAAACCTAAAGACCTTTCCCAAACAATGCATTTCAATTTCCCACTGCATGTGGGTTCGTTGCCTTCCCAGATAGAATAGCCAGCTCAGCTACACACTGGCTAGTTTTCTCAGGCTGATTTATTAGGATCAGTGGCTTTTTTTATTAGACATGGATTTAAAACTCCACAATGATTGAATTTTTCCTCCTATCTGGGCAGATAGGTCCTAACAGAGAGCATGGAGGAAAGGGTCAAGTAGGGCTTGCAATGAATTTTATTTCTTCTCCAAACAAAAGAGCTCCCGAGTCACTTTGTCCCTGACTGAGCACACCACATATCGTGCTTAAATCCCTAGCTGAGCTAAGATGGACTTGCAGCTACACTGCAATTATGCAGATGCTTAAGTGCTTGTCTACATCAGGGCCTCCTACCTGCTCACCAGCTCCAGGGCCTTTCCAAATTATCCTCCAGTCCAGCCACGTTTTGGGTCCAGACTGGTGCAAGTAGTCCGGATAATGCTGATTTCAGCAAGATCCTCTAAGCTGAGGCTCCAGCTCACCCCACACAACTCGGGGTCTCACTTGGTTTTGCCTTGCAAATGGCTTCCCCAGGCAGCTCCTGCATCTCATCTGCACACCAGGTTGTCTTGTTAAGTGTCTGATTTTAATTTCTCTCAATCAGGAGCTAGGCCTGAGCAATTACATAATAACGAGCTATTCATCCAGAGGGAGAGCACAGATCTAGGTTAATTGGTCTGACAATTGAACCCAATCCTTTCCGGTTTTGCCCAGTTTCCCTTATTTTTCTCTCCTTCTGCACAATATCTGCAAAGCTCTCAGCCTCGTTAATTAATAAGGTAACATCACCCCAAGGGTTGTTTTGTTCTCCTCTCCCTCCTTTAAAAGCAAGACTCGAGAAAGCAGTGAGAATTAACTGGTTTGGGATGAAGCAACCACCTCTGAGCAAGATGGATCCAGTTGGGTCTGACAGGGATCAGACCACACTGAGCTGCTGCTGTTCTCCTGGGCTTTGGGGAAACAATGCTGCACAGTGAAAGCAGGTGCTGGACTAGAAACACCCCTCCTGGCAAACTCCATGTGTTCTATAGACACAGTGCAGAGCTGGATGCCACTGAAAAGACCAGAGTCCCTATGGCTGGCCAGGTGTTGGGTTATCGCCGGGGCTGCAGTGCTGCAAATCTCAGGGGAGAGATGCAGAAAGGTTCATGGATTCTTGGAAACATGCAGCCATAAAGGTTTGTGTGATTCTGAAGCCCTTTTAGTCAACAAGCACTTCTGCAAAAGCCCCATGCATGATGCCACACCAGTTGGAGAAGAAATTAAACTTTGACCTTTTTTTATGGACTCTCTGTGGTCACCCAAAAGCAGGGACCCTGTCACAGAGCTGGGCCTGATCCATGCTGACCATGGTGGGACATTTGCTTCCCTATTTTCCTGTTACCTATAAGTGCGGGCAGTCCTGGTCCTGCTATATGTGAAGCTATATAGGGACAATACTAACTTCACTTTATGGGCATAATATTTATAGCAGGGACGTTATGACAGGACAAGGGGAGATGGTTTAAAACTAAAAAAGGGAGATTTAGACAGGAGGGAAGGAAGAAATTTTTTTTTTTTTGTGAAGGTGGTGAGACCCCAGCCTCAGGTTGCCCAGAGGGATGGTCAGGGTGACGTTGGCCAGGGCTCTGAGCAACCTGCTCTTAGTTGCAGATGTCTGTGCTATGTGCAGGAGGATTGGACCAAATGATCTTGAAAGGTCCCTTCCCACACAAACTAGTCAATCATTTTTCTGCACGTTTTCTTTGCAGAAGCCCTGAGGAGCCAGGGCACTGAGAGCAAAGGTGATGCCTGCAAGAGATGGGGTGGGAATACCTGAAAAGCCAATGCCTCCTCATGGTCAGACACTTCCCTTGCCCACACCTCCACTCTGGGTCTATGACCTGAACCCTCCAGGAAGCAGCCACTGGTGGGACATAGATAAGAGGTTTGGTGGTTGGTGGGAATGGCAGACAAGGTGGCCCTGTGCTCGAGGTTGCTGGTCATGGCTGTGTGCATGAGCACCAGCATCAGCAGCTGTGGTTTTGGCAGCTGTGAACCCCATCTCCTCTTTGCCTATGGGCTCAGCCCCAAGGAGGCAGGGAGAGGGTGGCACACTCACGTCTTAATACAACATGTTCCACAAGTGTGTTTGTTAACACAGTCACAAACATTTTGCAGGATCTTTGCCAGGAGGATGGGCTTAATGTGTGTGGAGTGTCTTGAAGGACACGAGAAAGCTGATGCAGCTTTTCACTGTGGGCTCTGCTCTGGCCTCCCCAGCACTGTTGGGGCAAGAGAAGTTTTATTCCTCTCTGGGGAGTGCATTACTTAAGTCCTGCACAAATAAAAAAAACCAAAACCTATTAATCCTGCCAGGAAGGAAATTATACCATGGTGCTGGGAGAGAAGGGAAAGGCAAAAGGAAATCACAAAAAACTGCCCTGGTTCTTCCTGCTCTCACCACCCGTGGCCCTGCTTCCCCTCTAGCCCCCAACAGTGGGCTCTGGCTTGAGGGTGAGCAGGAGAGAAAAGCAAAGTAATGGCCCTGAGTCCCTGGGGGATGTTGAGCTTGCAAGGATGGGATGAACAGTCTCAGCCCTGGGAGAACTACAGAATTGCTGGGGGCCTGCAGCCTGCATATTTTCCAGGGATATTTTCACTATGGAACCTACAGACCCATAGTTCCTCTTCTAACCCACAAGTTTTCATGCTTTTGTCCATCTCATTCTCTGTCCTATCTCACTGCAGGGGTGTGTGAGTGTCTGGGTGGGGGCTTAGCTGCTGTCTGTGGTCAGCCAAGCATGTTTTCCCAGTGCCTGCTTGCTCAGTACCCCACCGTGCTCCATTTGGCCTCGGGTAAACTGTGCCCCTTGGGCTGCAGTGACTAGCGGGAGGGATGCGGAGGGTGCAGTGAGCTGGGATAAGCAGGAGGGCTGAGGTTGGAGGGAGGCTGGAGAAGTCAGATCCGGTACTGCAGCTGCTCGGCGCTCCAACACACGATCGCACAGTCCCCTCTAGTGGATATTTCACCAGCATCGCCACGGCTGCTCTAAGGGCAGCGCTAGGCTCCAAACCCTGGCCCGGAGCGCTGCCCCTGGCGCATCATCTTGTTCCTCGCCCCAGATGGGACACGCCAGCCCTGCGGGAAGCAAAGCACTGTCCGGCCGCTGCTGGGGGCTGGAGCCATCGCTGCCTTCGCTCCTTTCCTTCTTGTATATTTGAGTGACTCATCCTCCCGCCGTCCCCTGCCCTGGCTTCGTCCCACACCACCCGTCGCCTTTGCGTCAGGGCTGACCCGGGCCAGCCCTCGCTCTCCCACTTTGGCTTCACATTGGTGCGGAGTTATTTGGGCATCAGCCAACGTGAGAAAGAGCCAATGAATGCCCGCATGGGGACAGCCTCTGAGGGATCCAGGAGTATCATTTACTCCCACCCTGAGGGGTCCTGCAAGCTTGGTCCAGTTTGGGCGGATGTGAATTCCCTAAGGAGGTTGCATGTTTGCACCCCCACCCCGCTCCCAGCAGCTGAAGGGTTTCATGTGGGGTTTTGGGTGCCAGGAGGGAATCCTGGAACACTTTTGGTGAGTTTGGGCAATGTACAAATTCAGCACCCAGAGAAAGGCAGTGCATACATGTTAGAGATGGTGTCTTTGCTTTTGACATTACCCCAAGGCTGGTGGGGCTGCTCTGCTTGGGGCCACCTTTGTTCAGCAGCCCCTGGCCATGGGAAGGGTGTGCAGCTCTCACCAGTACTGGCTCAGAGCACTCCCCTGAACTCCTCAGGGTGAGGGCCAAGTCACCATCACCTCCTTCCCTCTCTTCTCTGCCTCTGCCTGCCTTGGAAACTGTTCTTATCACCTGGAAGATATGTGATAGCTGCAACCTGAGGCTTTTCAAGGTTAAAAAAAGCACCCAGGAAAGCCACAGACCCACAGGTCAGCTGCATGACGATGGTTCATGATACTCCACCAGCCTGGGATGAGGTCCCTCCACCTTGCTTCATGTTTCACCAGGAAACATGAAGCCCTAGTCCTAGTGCCACTGCCTAGCAGCCCCAGCTTGGGTTGGGATGGTGTCAAACCTGCTGCCTCTGTTATTGTACTGGGGAAAGGACAGCCTCTGCTCTGGGGATTTGGGACCTCTAGCATGGAATGAGGGTGGTGGGGAAAGAGGCAGCTGGGGCACAGCATCTGCTGTCAGGCTTCACAGGCAGCCCCAAAAGGCAGCTGCAAGAGCAGAGAGGTGTTTATTGCCCAAACCACCTCTGGGGCACCACAACAGCATCTTGGGTGAGATGAATACCCAGTCCAGGCTGTGCTGCCAAAGCTGGCAGTTGAATCACCCCATCCCCTTGCTGGCCAGGAGCCCTTGGATGTCCAGTCTCCAGCAGGAAGACACCCTCAGCTCCCAGATGCAATCCTGCTCACACCCTGTGTCACATCCTCAAGTCACACCTTTGTGAGGACCACACATTCCAGACCTGCTGCAAGCACCTCATCTTTCCCACTGTCCCACCAGTGTGCTGGGGCAGGTCACTGCTTCCCGTGGGACACTCTTCCTGACCTCCACATTAGGGGGAGGAGGGTCACATTAGGGAGAGCACTGTCCAGCTGCAGCCGAGCACAGCTTAGGCCAGAAACGTGCATTTCAGGCATGAGCTGTGGCACAGACCATGCTTGTCCTTGGTGTAGCATCTAGGCAGGGCCTGAGCTGTGGAGGATTGGACTTGGCAATAAGTGGGCTAATTTAACCTCTAAGTGCTTGTAAACACCTAATACAGCACTTTGAGCTGGAACAGACAGATCAAGCTGTTTTTAAAGCTGCATGTGGTAGTGAGTTAGTGCTGCACCAAATACCAGGGCAAAAAACAAGTTCTATGTTTTGACACAGCATAAGTACTTGTTTCCTCCATGCAGTGCTGGTCCTGACTACCTATCCTGGATTCTGTTTGGGTTCATTATCACAATGAGCTGCTGGTCCAAGCAGTCAGGAGGGGCTGCAGCTGGGAGGGAAAGACAACCAAACCAGTCAATAGGATGTTCGATACCACACTGACTCACGCCTATATATAAGGGGAAGTCTGGGCCAGTGTGAGGGCATTGTGATTGTGTGTAGCTTTAGCAATGGCAGGAGCAGTGGTGTCTCAGGCACAGGTAGACCCTTCCAGTTTCTGTCACTCACTTTGTCTCATTTAATCATGTCTATCAGTAGCGCTGGTGTTTCCTTCTCTCTTTATGTTATTAAACTGTCATTATCTCTGTTTTTCTTCCTTCTGATTCTCATTTCCATCCCACGGGAGGGTGCGTGTGGGGAGGAAGAAGTGAGCAAGTGGTTGTAGGTGTTTAGCTGACAGCAAAGGTTAAACCATGACACTATTGTGCTCAGGGCAAGATAGAATTGTTTTGGTTGGAAGAGACTTTTCAGATCATGGAGTCCCAACTGTTAACCCAGTGCTTCCAGGGCACCACTAGCCCATGTCCCTCAGCAGCACATCTCCACAGCCTTGAAACCCCTCCAGGTTTCACGGGGACTCCACCACTGCCCTGGGCAGCCTAGGCCAGTACCTCACAAAGCTTTCTGTGAAGGGCTGGTCAAGCACAGAGGTCACCTGTGGACACCTTGTAGCCAGTGTGTGTGGATAGGGACCACCTCACAGCAATGGACAAGATACAAAATTCCAGAGAGAGCCAGCCCATTACAGCTCCAGCCCTTTTTATTGCTTCTTCTCTATGGCCCAACAAGAGACACACTTTATAGCTTTATTTATTATAAAAGCTCTTTAGGAAGCTGATCACTTCATAATTCCACCACAACTCCCTGCAGGGACTCTGTCTAATGAGGTAATGGCACTGCTGGGAAGTGGTTACAGGCTTTTTGGACATGGGGACTTGCCAGAGTGCCCAGATAAAGAACCTCCATCCCAATGCAAAGCCACTGGTGAGAAACTGCAAAACCGAAACTCCATTTCCAGGAAGCTGGATGCCAATAAAACTGTGTTTATTGCAGTGTTCCTCATTGGCCTCTGTTTTATAGACATGCATTTAAAAATAAAAGCTCTATGCATCTTAGCTGGCCACAGAAGGGCTTGAATATTGAAAGGGCCCATCTGTCAGGTGATGGAGAGACACCTCCTGGCCCCAAGCTTGGCAAGTGCAAACAGGTTGGCTACCTGCTCTGGATTTCTGTGCTTTGAATCAGAGACTCATGTGTGAGAAACTCCATCTCTGCTTTCAAGTATATTTGGTGTTGAAGCCAGGTCTCTTCAGCATTACATGTCCCACTAGGTGGGAAAGACTTGCTGGTCGCCAGTAGCCATGTCCCTTGGGTCCACCCCAGCCTCAGAGGAAGATGGCTGGTAATAACATGCCAGCTCCAGTTTTGGCTTAAGGATGAGCTGTGAGAAGGCTCCAGAGAACTTGGGTAACATACTTAAATGGTGCTGCTGGGACAAAAACCAGCTCAACCCCCATGAGGCCACCCTGGCTGCATGAAGGGACCAGCATATGGCTGAGCTATGGCAGAGCTGAGGGGTCTGTTGATGATCAGCAGCCCACGGTGCTCAGCTGCTGTACAGCTCCCTGCCTGCAGATCCCCAATCAAGGCAATTCTTGATGCATCTCAGGTGGCTGCACATTGCAAATACCCCTCCCAAATACACCCCCCCCAAACCAAACCCAACCCAACCCACCACCCACAGAAGCATATAGTGGTTTAACAGAATTACAAAATAAGAAGGAAAACAAAAAACAGAACAACCAACAAATCCTTGTGATATGTCAAGTCCCACAGCCATGGGCCAACCATGCCTTCTTTATGCCACCCACCTCAAAATTGGTATGACTTTTAGAAAGACTGGAGATACCAGTTTTTTCCCCAGCCCCACAGCAGCCTGGGAAGGCACAGGTTCAAAAGAACCAACTTCAGTAGCCCCTCCAGAAGGTGGACACAGCAGGATGCTGGGTGCTGATGCTGAAGCATGGTATTTGTTCGCTGTGTAGCTTTAAGCTCACATTGTTTTTTGTGAATGGAGCCCAGAGGAGAGATGAGCAAGTGGTGTGAGGTGGCTAACCCCAGCCAAGCCCTGGCTACCACCCCTGCCTGTGGGGCTATGTAACAGCAGGGAATTTTACACCTGTAGCGAGCAAATCCTTGAGCCAGGAGAGCAGGAGCAGGGAGACCCCAGGTAGTGTGGGAGCAGGGGCCATATGACCTTCATGGTGTCAGTGGTGACGCACTTGCACGCTGTCCCTGATGCACCTGGCATATCCCCAGGGCTTTGCCTTGGGGCAGCCCAGCACCAGATTCCAAGGGGACAGCCTGGCTGTGTCTGTCTCCTGGCAGTGCCATGGGCAGGGAGGGGACATCTGGCTCTCCCCAGCAGCTGGGATGTCTCTTCTCTGATTTTGGGCAGTGGAGCAGCAGCAGTTGATTTTTGGTGCTGTTGCCAGTGCCATTCAGGTGACTGCAGTTCAAGACTGGACTGGTGTGGGCTTGGGGAGACAGGAACAAGCTGGGCAGGGAAGAAAGAGGCTGTGGGCACAGCTATGCAAAAAAATATCTCTCTTGGAACTTCCCCTTGGTCCAAATGCTCCCTTTTCGGTGCCCAATTGCAGCTTCCCAGCAGCGCTGGCTGCTCCCAGAGCTCGGCAGCCCTGGCATAGACACCTGGGGGTGGTGGCTGGCACAGCCAGCCACTTTGCTGCATATGCTGCAGCCCCTTCACACTGGCCAGTTGGCCAAACCCCTTGCCACAGGGGTCCCAGCATAAGGTGAACTGGGCTGGCTGCATGCTCCATCCCCAGCCACCCAGAGCTTCTTAACCTGCTTCTTTACCCAGCAGCATCTTCCCATGCGACTCCACACTAAAGGCTTTAGGATGCTCTGTGGCATTGACCATCCCTGACCCTGGTGGGATCCATCACCCAGGACCTTCTCCATGGAAGCAAAGTGGACATACACCCAGAGCTTTCCCATCAGGCTGATGTTGGACACTACTAAGAGGGAGATGGGGTAATTTGATAATTCAGCCTACATGTGTGTGGACCTTCCTGACTTTGAAATCCAAAGAGCTACTCTCTGATCACTGGCAGGGTGAGCCATGAGCTTCTGCAGGAACTGCCCAGCTCCCAGGAAGGGCTGGTGGTGGCTCTGCCACTGCTACCTGCTTGCTGCCCCAGAGATGCCCTGGGTGCACCCACAAGCTATGAGCAGGTGAGAGAAAAGCTCCTCTCTTCATCCCAAATCCACTCTAAAGCTACAGCAGCTCCTCAGGGATGAGGGAGAGTGGGCATCCCTCCACCTGCTCCCTCTACCCTTCCAACCGTCCCTCTTCCCAAACCCAGGTACTGGCCACGAGGAAACATCCCCCAAGGTAGCTCCTCAGTAGGACGCCATGCAAGGAAGAAACAAACCACCCACATGACCCCTGACCATAATGTAGAGAGGAGGATGGAGAGCTGTTCTGTGCCACATGCTGCACTGGGTAAGGGCAGTGACATGCTGAGGGTGACCTGGCCCATAAGAAACACTGGGCTGGCCTTGCAGGGGGTGCAGATGCAGCACAGAGACCTCAGGAGCCAATAGGAAATGCCCCCCAGGCAGGGTGCTGGGGCCACTGGGCCAATCCCGCTGCTGGTCCCTTGTGGCATGGCCAGCCTGGCGTCTGCTTTCTGGGGCTGGGTGGCTGTGAAGCTTCAGCTCATTCTCCTCTTCTCTGCAGCAAGGACAACATCTGTCTGTCTGTCCATCCAGGGTTCCAGCCTTCAGAAGGACTCCACAGGGACACAAGGAGGTGGCAGCAGCCACGGAAGGCTGGTGTTTAGGCAGCCTGGCCAGGTGGCAGGCGTTTGCTGTCCAGGATGGCCTTCCAGTCATCGGTCCAGGACTGCAGCCTGCGTCTAGGGGGCTTCAGCTGCAGGTGCTTGTTGTGGCAGGCTGTGAAGAGCACGTGCTCCCAGCTGGGGTTCAGCTCAGCCCCTGCAAACCAAAGAGAGAGGTCAGCTCTCTGGACAACTTCTCCATGAGATGCAGAGGGTTTATCTTACACCAACATAAGTAGTCTGCAGATACAACCTCCTAATGAGAGCCTGATCAAGTTGGGAGAGACCAACACCCATCACCCCCTGATGTCCCGAGGGACTGCCTCTGATCACTCCTGTCACCCCGCACTCTTCCTCACCTGTTATATCAGGTCTGTCATCTATAAGCAGGTCAGCAGAAACCACCGTCTTATCTCGCGTCAAAACAATCTGCTCAAGAAAATCAGAGCCAAAGTGCTTCTCCACCCAGGCGTACTGGAAGGCAAAAGGTGAGCAGTGAGCATGAGGAAGGCTGATGGATGGGGCAGGAGTTGCTCAGCAGAGTGGCAGCAGCACAAAACATGAGCCCCAACCCCCACATAGGGAGGACATCTCAAATTCATTAGTGGGAAGGACTCAGATGCTGCTGGAGCACAAGTTCAAAGCACAAAGCAGCTTTCAATATTGTAATGAAATACTAAGACTGAGCACCTGAATGCAAGCAAACAGCAGAGCTCAGCTGATGGCAGAGCTGCTGCTCTGTGAAGATGGTTATAAACAAAACTTGTGGAGCAGGGAAATACTGCTGGTGTTTTACAGCTGGAGAAGTGTGGGGATCAGCTAGTTTTCACTGAGCAGTGCAGTACTGGAGGAGGAGCTGGATCCAGACCTACTCACCTTCTCATAAGGGCAGTAGCGGTACTTCTTGATTGGGCTTGTGCAGATAAACACATCGGTGCTGCCATGAGGAGAACAAGAGCAGAGTGTCACTTGGTGGCCAAATAAGCAGATCACACCCTGCTCTCCCTTGAGATGTATCTGGATGCCTCTGAAAGACCCCATTCCATGACTAAGCAGGGAGGTGCCCAAAGTAGCTCTCCCTGCCACTGGGATCAAACTGGGATAATTTAAGACTTTAATCCCCCATCTCACAACATCCCACCCCTAGGATGTGTACCCACACCTGCAGCACAAGCATGTTTCCCTTTTTGCCACCCTTGTTGGAGCAGAAAGCTGAGCATGCTGCACATGGCTGATTTTCTTGGCAGCTGTTCCCGAAGAAAAATCCCTTTCTTCTCCCACGCCCAGTGGGCTGGGAGGTATTTTTAATGCTGATGTTGTATTTGTGCTTCTGCCAGGAGCTGTTCCCCCATCCATCCTCAAAAACTATGGACAGGTTCCTACTCACTCTGCCAAATTTGCCATTTTCTTCACAGCTTCCACAGCCCCGGGAAGTGGGTCCAGCTCTATGAAGAAGTTCTTGGATTCCCAGATGCTGATGGCTTTCTCCTGTGAGGGAAAAGAGAGCAGTTAATGCACAGGACTTCTTGCTACTCTTCTTCTTCTTACATGTGCATCTTCCCCTCCCTTTTCTAGGACAGACGATGGTGACAGTGAGAACAACGTAAACATTGGCTCCAGTCCCTTCCTGCTAACCTGCCTTGCCTTTGTGGATACTTCTGCCAACCCACCCCCATCCCATGCAATTTATATTGGAGATGCTCTGGACCAGGCTTGGGTTTGCCTGTGCAGCCCCAGACACAGAAGGAGCATCATGTTCCTTCAAGGCAAAAGACATGAGATTATCCAAAACTGAATTAAAACCCAAGTCTACATCTGGAAGGGCAAATCCCTGTGGATGGGGCTGATGTGGCCTGGTAGCCCTTCTGTAACATGGTGCTGCTCGGCTCCAGATGCTGCCTGACAATCTGGATCACTGAAAATAGCAGCCAGTCTGCTCTCAAAGGTTGAAATGTGTGTCAGGATGAACGCAGATGCTCTTCCTCAAGGATGCCTGGACCAAATCTACCAAGCAAGCAACACAGTACCTCCAGGTAAGGTTTTGAAATATTTAACATCCCAGTTGGCAGCCGGGATAACATCAGTAAAAGAGAGACAGGAGGGGAGAGAGACCAGAGGGAGCAAAACCTTGGGCTGAAGGCAGAGCCCAGGGGTTGCCTGCAATGGGTCCAGCACACCTCTAAGGAACTGGTAACAGCTTGTCAGCTGCCAAGCGAAACAATTATTTTGCACAGAGGTTGGGTGCTTAGTGAGGAGGGCCTGGGAGTGCTCAACAAGGCTGGAGGCAGGCATTGCACTGCAGCTCAGGAGCTGGGAGAGGTCTTGAAGGGACCCCTGCCCTGAAGGATTTATCTTTATTTTGAACACCTTTGTTTCTTTATTTGAAGTAGGGGAATAGGGACAAAAGGAACTTTTGGGAAAAATAGGCTGGGTAGACATGCCAGCTGGACTTGCAGCTCCTTCCTGCTTGATGAATCATGAAAATGTTTTGCTTGGAAGAGATCTTTCAGATCATCAGGTCCAACCATTAAGCCAGCGCTGCCCTTGGCACCACTAAACCACGTCCCTCAGCACCACATCTCCATGGCTTTGAAACCCCTCCAGGTATCATGGGGACTCCACCACTGTCCTGGGCATCCTGGGACAGGCCTGGACAACCCTTGCAGGGAATAAATTTTTTGCAAACATTTGAATTCCAATTGCTCTCCTTAAACCAGTAAGCAGTGATGGTTTCTTTTTAAGACACTGTAGTTGCACAAGAGACATCAGAGAGATGTCGTCTCAGGCAGCAAAGCACTTCAAACTGTGCTGAAGTGTTTTCTTAGGGCAAAGACTTCCGCAGCTATTCTGCTTCCACTTCTGTCAAAGAGCATTTTGCAATCAAGCTTGATGGGGGTAGAATTAAGCTCATCTTGAAGAAAAGACCTGCTCAGCTCCCTGTGGCCCTGCAGCCCACACATGGCTGAGTTGTTGTTCTCCCTTTCAGAGCTGGGACTCTTTGGCTCCTATTTTCTGGTCTCCTACAACAGGTTGATGGTGGTGTCTGATGAAGGGGGGACTAGAATAGCCCATGTGCCCATAGCCAGAGTGGCTCCTACTCTCTCTATCCCTGATCCAAAACCATGGGTAAAATCAGGGCTGCCCTGAGGTCAGCCTGTGGAAGTCTTGCTATTTGTTCAGCCCAAGGTTTTCTTGGTTTTACATGACCACAGCAGGCTCAAGATAATGTCGCCACTTCATTTAACACATCCAAAGTAGCTAAGATCAAGAAAAACAATAACAACAACAAAAGATTTGTCATGCATTGCTCCTGCCATACTTTTAGCATCTGCCTTACTCCATGAGGGATGGTCTCCTCTTCCCTTTCATCCATCCCAGCCAGAGAGGACACGTTGCTCCTTCAGTTCATCAAGCTGCTTAGGACTTTGCTAATGGGAGAGCCCCAGACCCTTATTCATGCTTCCTTCCTTGTAAACATCACAACACTAACAACAAGAGTACTTTTATTTGCTGTAACATCTTCTAAACAGTGCAATTGCAAACTGCAGGAGATCACAGGCATCCCATCTAGATGGGAAACTTGTCAAGGCAGAAGCCAACTTTCTACAGCACTCACCCCTTCATTGAATGATAAAGTACACCATAAAGAGTGCTTCTGCTTTTAGGCTTTAATTATTAAAATAATTATAATAATTTTCAGGCATGGGAGTGCTCGGGGTTGTTTAAAGCAAGCCCTCACATGATATATCAATTGCACAGTTTGCTCTCTGCTTCTCTGCCACATCCTATCCTGCACAATGCTGTTGAGGAACTACATAATTAATCTAGGAGCAATATAAATCCATTCCGTTTGGCCACAGCAGAGCTAGAAAAACACAGCTATGCAATTTGGGGTATTTTAAAGCATGTCTTCTGAAAGATCTCCCTTTCCTTGCATCTACTTCCATCCATGCATGCAGGGAAAAAGAGAAAGATGTGCATGAAAAATGTTGGATTTTGGGGAGGAAAAAAGTAATACCAAAGGCACCGCTGGAAGCCCTTCTTTGTGCAGACTTGAGTTTTGGTGGGAGCTCCAGCCAGCACCCACAGCGCTCCCCATTACTGCATCTGTGAGCTGGGGACCAGTGGGTCCTGTGGGGCCAGAGCTCCATCTGCATAGTGCAGAGTGAACAAGAGCCACGCGCAGAGCAGGGGACAATGCAAAAAAACTCACACTCAGCTCAGGTCCCAGGCGCCCGTATTGCTCCGACACCCAGAAGCCTCTCCGGTCCTCCAGGGCAATGTAGGGCTTGTCAGGGTACCTGGCCCTGAACTTCTTGAGGAAGCCTCCCTCGAAGTCAGCCAGCACCCCGTCCATGTCCACCAGCACTCGCAGAGCCCTGCGGGACACCGCTGAGGGGCTTACCCCCCTGCCCAACCCTGCTAAGGGGCCGCAGCGACGAGGCCGCAGGTGCAAGAAGCTGCTCAGCAAAATCATGGTGGAGGGTGGGCTCAGGGCAGGGAATGAGGGAAGGATCTCCGGGCAGAGCAGGCGGGGGTGGGGGGGTGCTTTATTTCAAGCACGCACCCTGCAAGCAGGCGGCCCTGGCAAGCAAAAGGAAGGAGCAGGGGGGATGCAAGAGGGATGCACCGGGGAGCGGAAGGGCTGCGGGGGAGATGCGGTGGGGATGCAAAGTCCGGTCCTCTCCCCCAGAAACCTCCTCCCCTCCCATCCCTCCCTTGCAAGCGAGCGCGGAGCGAGCAGCAGCAATGGGGATAGGGGGGAAAACGGCCCGACCCGGCAGTACAAAACCCAGTTCCTCTTCCCGGTGCTTGACCGAGTCCGGAGCGGCGGCACCGCCTTAAAGCGGCACAAGCGCCCTGCAACGGCGCAGCCCCAGCGCGACTGCCGCCCGCTTTAAGCCCCGTTCCCTCCCCTTCCCCGGAGCGGGCAGGAGGGACGGGCCACAGAGCCCGGAGGGGCGCCGAATACCGAGCCCGTGCCTCGGTTTCCCCCAGCTTTCAGCCTCGGGGGAACCCCCCCCTCTCGCTTATGCTCCATCTCGCCTGCTGCAAACCCTCTACCCCCCCATCTGCTGTCCCCAGCCATTCCCGTCCCTGCTCGGCGCGGGTGATAGGTACATCTTCGGGGGCTCATGTGCGTGTTTTGGGGTGATTTTTGCAGCTAAACCTTGACATAAAATACACCCATTTCTACTAATTCGGGGGGAGGGTGCACACGCTGCTCAGAGTCCCACTTGCCGTGACACAGCTCTGTCTGCCCCTTCCAGTGACCAGAACCGTTAAAAGAAGACAATACCAGGACCCCAAAGCAGCACTGAAAACACTTCATGAAGGTCTGTAGGTTCTGACACAGGATCAAAGATTACTCTGGGCAAAAAAACACTGCGGGGATTAAAGCTTAGCCCAAGGGGGAGGCCCTTTGAGTGTGGCTAACAGGATTAAGCAACCGCTGAGCTGGGAAAGAAAATATTTTGGTCGTCAGCGATAATACAGTTTTAGCCATTTCAAAATATTTCATCTTTCAATTCCATGTTTTTTTTCTGTACAATATCTTGTCCTTGTTCCACGGAAAGGGCAAACGAGCTGCAGAGATCAGGTGATGTGGAGAAGGTCACAGTGTGAGCAGAAAGCGGCAGCCAGGTTGTGACGGTGAAGGCACTGATGAGGTTTGGAGGGACCTCTGTGATATTTCAGGTCTGTGTTCTGCTTTCACTTGCAGCAGATGCATGTTGCTTATTGCAAGGAACGTGATTTCAATGCAGCTTGGTATTTCTGGCTAAGCAGTTGGAGAAGACACACACATCTCTGTGACAGGCACTCAAAACTTCCTTCTTATTCAATGTCTATTGAAGGACGGTCGAATTCTCTGCCCGAAGTGGTTCAGAGCTGTGTTACTTCACCACCTGAGCTCCTGGGGGAATAGAGGCATATCCATATATTTATATAAACCGAACTAACCCGAACCAAGGATGCAAATCCTGCTCTCAGGGTGACTATTTCATGGAGTCAGGCGACAACCGCCACGTTTGGCCACCACATTACCCCCGTCAAAGCGGATTAATGGAATTAAACGCTCTCGTACACACGGGCTGGCCTTCGACCCTCGGAGCAGCCCCCCGCTGAGGGACCGGTTGTGAGGAGTGGCGCCCCTCTCGCCGCGACATGGGCCCCTCAGCGAGATGACGCCATCGGGACGTCATGGACCCCGCCCTCCCCCAGCCCTGCTGAGTCACGGCTTCCCCCCTCGGGCTCCAAGCGAGGTTTACACTTCCGGGGCCGGCGGAGGGAATAGGCGGTTGGTTGCCATAGCGCCCGTGGCTCTCGCGAGAGCTGGCGAAGCGGCGGAAGTGACGGACGGCGGCGGGCCTCGCGCGGCCCCCTCAGCGACCGCTGATTGGCTGGCGGCGGCGGCGCCCGTAGCGGTGGTTTACTTCCCACTTCCCGCCCCCCTTCCCTCCCCCTCCCGCCTCTCCCGGGCCCGCGCCGCCCCCTCCTCCTTCCCTCCCTCTCTCGCCCCGCCCGCCCCGTGCGCGGCCGCGCCGCCAGCCGGCAAGATGGCGTCGGCCCTGGAGCAGTTCGTCAACAGCGTCCGGCAGCTCTCGGCTCAAGGTGACCGCGGCGGGAGTGGGTGGGGAGACAACCGCGTGTGGCCCGGGTGGCAGCCGGGAGCCAGCGGCGCTTGAGAAGGAGGAGGAGGGAGTGGCGGCCGGTGGAGCCCGCCAGAACCCGTGTGGCTGGGGCAGGGGGCGGGCCGCGGCCTGTCTCCCCTCACGGCTCCCAGGCGCGGGGCTGGCGCTCCCCTTCCTCGAGGGGCTGGCAGGGCCCTTGCTGGGCTCCCTCGGCGGGATCGCGGAGGGCTTTGACAGGACGTGAGGGTCCAGCTGTGCCCTTCCCAGGCCTCACTCCCTCTCCCAGGGCAGCGGCACGATGAGTGGTTTTCGCTGGTGTATTGAAGCCGGCACCGGCGGTCGTGCCAAAGGCTGAGCCTTGGAAACCGGGGGGGAGGAGCGGGCATCGCAGGGACTTTAACTGGGATTATATAACCCCGCCTGTCACCCAATTGATAACCCTGCAAATCGTGGTATGTATCATTTTAAAATACATTTCAGAAGTGCTAGCTTTAGTCGAGTGTGCACAGGCGAGTCCTCCCTGAGCACGGAAACGTAGGATCCGAGGCCCGAGCCTGTACGTTAGAGTAACCATAACCAAGTGTTCAGAAAGCTGTAGTTAGAATTCCTTATTTTAATTGTCAAACTCCTATTTTTCCTGTATGTGGACACAGTGTTTCTTAGTTCTTGAACTTTCTCGCTGTGTTGATGCTCCCTAAAATGTGTTCTGATCCTTCTGTGTGTGGGATGTTTGATCCCTGCAACTGATCAAAAATTGATGCTTTATAGCCCCAGGCTCTGTCTCTGGCAGTTACTTTTGGGTGGAGCTTCAACTCTCCCTTACTTTGGTTTAACTTAGTGAACGTGGAGTATTTTTTACTGAGATATGAGAGACAAATCATACACACAAGGTGCGGGTATAAACCAGATGGAAGATGATTCTTTGAATGCATGTAGTTTAGCTGGAGAATATTTTTTGTTACAAGGTTTTGTGAATGCAAAACGTTCAAGGGGAGAATGGCTGGCTTTATGGAAGTTCTCACATTAGGGAAGAGACAGCTTAGATAGGAAACAGCAGAGAGGCTCATGGAGGTTAGGAAAGCATGCAGGAGAAGTCTCTGTTGATGTACTGGTGTTGGCTTCTGGTTACCAGCGTTTGGCTGCACAGGAGGTGACATAAATGGGTATTGAGTTGGGGCTGCTGTGGGTACTTTTGCTTACACTGGAAGTTGTTCAGTGTGTGTTTGTGGGTAGAAGGTTGGTTGGGGCTTTTTTTTGCTTTGTTTTTTTAGAGGAGTGGTAGTTGAGAGGTGTAGAATGGGTGGGTTTCTCTGCTAGGGAGGACACAAAACTAAGGTTTTGCAGTGCTTGAATACCAGTACCAGACCATGCTTATGTCTGGAGTTTTAATTCCCTTGGAATGGAGTGTTGTGGGGGATGGGTTGCTGAGCTCTGATCTCCCATTTGGAACTTTTGATGCCTCTCACTTCAAAGCCAACATTGTCTCCAGTTTTATTTTGAGGGAAGTGTAAGTCTCTGAATGGAGGAGCTATTCCTCATTCTATGGAGATTCTTGGAAGAGGGAGAGAACCTCTGTTTTTTCTCTCTAATCTTCATTGAAACAAGACTGCTTCAGAAAGGAGTCCCTTGAATTCAAGTAATTGGCGGGGAGGAAGAGTTTGAAAGCAGCTCACAATAATGGACCTGCTTGCTTTGTGATGGGTTTTGGTCTTACTGTACCTTTCTTATGTAAAAAGTTGATTTTCTGGCTGTGTTTATAGCTCACAACAAAGAGAATAACATTGTATGTTTATGAAGTAAATCTAAGAACAGATTTTTAGTGCTGCTCACTCCTTTTAGGTACCTGTTTGTAAATGTAATGTCTACTTAAACAAAAAACAAATGGTTATGAACTGATCTGAGGAGAACTGACCCAAGAGCACTAGAGAAGCAGCAAGGAACAAGTTCTGGGATTGGGATTTGTTAGAAAGCAGAGGAAATTGGTTTTGGTACTGGTTTATTTTTTCCCTTATAACACCTGGAAGGCTTAGATGGCTTAGACTTGGCTTAGATGGAGCTTTGTGTTGATATGAGACCCTCTCTAACAAGACATGCTGGTGATTCTCTGAGTGATACAATTTTTTTCTTTGGTTATACAGGGTAGGAAAGGTGTAATGAAGCATGGGAATCCCTGAGTGTTCTCTATTTAGAGTTTGACAACAGTGTTTTGTATTCTAGGGCAAATGACCCAGCTTTGTGAACTGATCAATAAAAGCGGAGAACTGCTCGCAAAAAACCTTTCCCATCTGGATACAGTTCTCGGTGCCCTGGATGTGCAGGAACACTCGCTGGGCGTCCTCGCCGTCCTGTAAGTGTTGCTTTCTTCTAATTAAATCACAGAATCACAGAATGTTAGGGATTGGAAGGGACCTAGAAGATCATCTAGTCCAACCCCCCTGCCAGAGCAG
>JAOEGS010020325.1:0-43474 GCA_025447755.1 Corythornis vintsioides
ATCTATGTATTAAAGATACACCTTGGGCTTGCTTTTTCCTTCCAAATGCAAGTATTGGTTAATTCCACTGGGGTTGTATACTGTGAAGGGCAAACAGGCAGAGACTTGTGCCACTGTATGCATGGATCAGATGGAGTGGTTTTCCTCTTGTTCACCTGATACAGAGGGACACAGAAGTTCCCTGAGAGAAGTAAATCTATAGTTGCAGTTCAGTTGTAAACAGTTTCAGAACTGTTTCAACTTTCAGTAAGTAAGTTGTCAAGTTGTAACTTTCAAATGCTGTCACTATAGACCCTAAAAAATTAGAATAAAAACCAGAATATAAATGGATGAGATAAAAGTTTAAAAAGACTGTTTTTTTAGTCTGGGAGGAGATGATGCTTATGAAGAGCCTGTGAAGCTGAGAAGGAAAGGCTGTAAAACAGCATCTAGACATCCCTGGGCATGGATGAGTGGACACTGTAGTAATTCTAGATGGATGCATGTGTTTTCCAGCATTTCTGAATTGACTAACCTTAGAATTAAACACATACACTATAATAACTAAAAAACCAAGAATAAAAGACACTATGGAACAAGAAGAGATTCTCAAAAGCTACATTGAAAATAAATGGAAAATTATCTTCCACACAGACCAGAAAGTAAGTCCTAAATCAGTTATATTTCCATACATTTTAAATTAGTAACAGGTTCCTCTGGACTGGCTGTGAATGGTGCAGATTTGGGGATTTTATCTTTCTGCACTCTGATACCAAGATTAGTCAGATGTTATGAATACATATTCAAAAGGCTCTCTAGGCTACTAAATTAATATAGCAAGATGTCATGGGAGACTTTGCCATTTTTTCTTCTCTGTGAACCCTCTTATCCTGCACAGCAGCAGCAGCAGCAGGAGGTCTGCAGTGTTTATCTTCTGCACCAACGTCGACAGAGGTTTTTACATGTTCCCATTGAGGTACAAAAGGAGAATTTTTGCTCCCTATGAACATCAGGATTGCTTGGTTACAAAATGGTGCATTTTGTCAATCGTATTCAACCCTAAAAATTGCAGTAAAGAGTTCATTATGCAAAATCATGACTCTTGCCTTCTAAGTAATTGAAGTCACACCGTGCACGTACACTTGCAGTGATAACCTTTCTGAAATTTCAGTTGCAATTAATAGAAAGCCAGTTTAGTTTTGTGTGTCTTCCAGCAATGGTTCATCCAACTAGAAAAACTGTTTTCTGGTTGTTTTGTTCTATTTTCTATATGACTTTCAGCAGTGCATTGATTTCAGCTGCTGCAGTGTCTGTGAATCTTGTTCTTATTTGCTAATAAATATGCCTGCTAGTATAAATTTGCCATGGCCATTGGAGAAAAATGTAATATCACTTCCCTAACAGAAAACCTGAAAATCCAGATCTTGAAGAGTAGCTTATGCTATGAAAGAGGGACACGATTGCTATTCTTTTTATTCTATTCCAAGACCTCCTGAAAGAACTATGGAAAAAAGACAATGCCAAATACAGTGCTGCACAGACAGCAGCAGTGGCTTCCACTTCCAGCAGGAATCACAGGTTATAGTCATTTCTCTTGACAAAACAACTTCTAAGGAAAAAAAAAAATCTCATCTGCATTAAAGCAAAAATTTCTGTTTCTGACTGTGCCAGCAAAACCAGAGGTCTTGGCCAAAATACCTTCCTCAGTTTCTTGAAACCTCACTGCACTGTGCACGAGTGGCTGGTCTCTTCTGTCATTTCAGGAGCAGTTTAGTGACTGCTCCTTCAGGATCTTTGGGAACAGGATTTACTGTGAAGATAAGAAAACAGGGAGGGAAGAATTGCATCACCTCTCCTGTCAGCAGTTGTACTGCTTGTTCAAATGCACACTCTGAAGAAACCTTGAATGAGAATGAGCCAAGGCCACAGAGCAAATTAATTCTGTTACACCAACAAATGAAGCTTTGACTGATTTTTCATTCCTTCTGAGAATGTCTTGTTTTAAATGCTTAATATTACTAGGATACAGTTGCATAAGTTGAAATAATGTGCAACTCTACATGTATCCTGGAGGACTGACTTCTTTTTTCTTCCCTTGGAACAGTGGTAGCTGTTAAACACTTACAAATTGAACATACAGAAAGATAAACATGCTCTTACAATGGTTACCCATAAGCCTTTATGTTTTTATGGACATGGAACACCAGGAAAAGTATAAAGTGCTGTAGAACTGGAAAAGTATTGTGAGTGAATAAAACAGATGTTGCCCTAGTGTGAAACAGATGTAAAACTCACTAGTGTTTGTCCCATAACGTATAGCATTTGCTTGAGTACAGCTGGTGCCAGGATTACAAATTAATCATGTTTTAATGCATTTTTGCTAATTAGATCCCCCTGTGTGACTATTCTACCCCCTTAATAAATTCCAAATGTTAACATTCCTAGGTTTTTTGGTTTCTTTGTTTGGGGTTTTTTTTTATGAGCACTTTTGAGTAGTAGGCAAGTTCTCAGTAGTGATGAATTTGAGACTAGAGCTCATTTCAAATCCAGCAAAAATTCTCATTTGCTAAGTGTGTGCCTTTTAGCACCTAGTGCCAATATCCATTTCTTCTGCTGGTGTTATAATGATCTGTCTGCTGTAGAGCAGCTGGAGGGTTTAATTGTGAACTTGCATTGAATAAGATGCAATTTTATCTCTTTATTTTTCTCAGACCAGAACTAATACTGGTTTAGTTTGTCAACAGTTGACTTCTTTAAAACAATAAAGCAAGATAAGATTCTGTACTGGGCAGCAGAGGAGCAAAGAACATGATTTTTTATCTAGCTCTGAAATAGTATTGATTCTGTTCCAGCAAAAGAGATGAGACCGTGTAAGAAAGATGAATGTCTTGAGATCCTATACAAGGTTGCATTAAGCAGAATGGCATTCAGAAAAACCTCAGAAAACATTAACATGCAGTTATTTCAGAAATGTTCTTTTGTAAGGAAGGCTGAATTAATAAGGTTATCTTTAGAAATCTCACATTTCTTTATTACTTTCTTACACTACATACAGGAACCTCATTGGATATTTCAAATCTGGATAGAAACCTTTTCTAACTGCTTAACAGATATTTGCTGCAGTGTTTTTATATTAACTAATAAAAAGATCACTAATAACAAAATAATTTTGTATAAGATGCCTATTATCTCTCCTTATTGCACCTTCATACAGTCTTATTTTCTTCAAATGTGGTTGCCCAAGGCTTTGTTAATTTTATTGTCTTCACAACTAATGAGTTAACAAAAGGAAGCAAAGATCCTGTATCAAGAGCAGTTTTCTCTGAGAGAGCTTTCATATCTCACTAGACTCCACTGCTGCAGTATCAGCCAAGAAAGAAGCATAGTTTGAAGTGTACCTGATGTAAATAATTCAAACATTTTTGAATGAACACCAGTAACTTCACCTAAAGTCATGTAAAGAATTGCCTTTCACCTGTAATTTCAGGATGAGAGTGATGAACAGCTGGCTTCCTGCAAGAGCCAGCATTTATCCAGAGGCAGCAGCACACAGAGTGGCACTGTGGTGCCAGTTCTGTTATCCCAGTACAGCACACTGAATGAACTGAGCTTTAAGGTGGCACAGCCATAGCATGCTATGGGATATCTACTCCTGGAAGAGAAAGTTAAATACACGGAGCAAGCATATGCAGTTCTAAAGTCCAGATGTTGGCCACTGCACCTATGCAAACACTGAGTACTACAGAAAGCAGTAAAGGTTCCAGGATGTTTCCAAGAATCAGGTTCTGTCAGAATCCCAGGAAGCATGTAGCAGTTAAGAGAAGCCTCAACACCTCAGCTGTCTGCCTCTCACCCTCATTTGTCCATGATATTTACCTTTATTTGAACTCAGTTGCCTAGAGTGAATGAACCCAAAGGCTCAAGCCACTGGGTAGGGCAATTTCCCTGCTGCAGAAGGAATCTGAGCCTAAGGCAGGTTTATAAGACTGTGAAAAACAAATGGAAAGTGAATTTACTATTAAACATTCACTTGCAGGAAGTTGAAAGAGAAATTTCCTTCAGAACAGAGTGTGGACTTTATTATTCCTACTACAAACAGATGATTCAGGCTGCTTCCATCCAGCAAGGTATTGTAAACTGTAAAGTAAGTTTTACTTCGTGTTGCCAGCTGCCTGTTTTTAATATGTTGTCAAATACAGTTGAGAACAAGGCATACTGTAAGTGTGAAAGAGCATAACAAGTGTACTGGAGACAGTTTTATTCTGTTCACATGCTAGGGAGCCACTGAGTTATGAACATAATAAACCTCACAACAGTACATTGGTTTCTGTGCCACACCTTCACAATCTGATGAAGGCAGTCACTTTGAGGGACAACTTTCATATCTGTTAAGCTTTCAGCCTTGCTAGTTCATTCAGTATATTACTTCCATTTTTATTCTCTTGTTTAGCTTGACATGAGCTGTTTGTGAGAAGGGGCAATTCTTTTTTTGCTGTATGCCTAGACAGTAAGTGTCACAAAGAGCAGCTTTCAAGAAAATCATATAGGATGAGGAGGTTTTTGTGACAGCCTTGTGGCTACAACTTACAACTATTGTGGTTACACTTACAACTATTCCTGCTTAGCAATTTTGCTTACACTGCACATTTGTCACTATTAACATCACCCGTGTTCATGTACTGACAAGGATGGTTCTCAAGATCCAGTATGTACTACAGATTCTATGCTAGGAATGTAAGTGTACAAAGAAGTGTTTATACATTACTAAATACAAGTGCTTGAATTGGTACTGTGAGCCACATTGGAAGCAGGGAACCTGGAGACCTCAGCAGGTCCTGTTGATTCAGAGGTCATGCAACCTAAATCCTTGTCTCAAAGGTGGCAGTTTTTGATGAGGGATCCTAAAATACCTTTGAAAAAGTTTTTCACTGTTCAAATGAAGATGGAGGGGGAAAATGACAATCTCCTATTTCAATTTCTCTTTATCGTTAAGGTTTACATGGTTTAGTATATGACAATAAAACTGAATCTGTGAGGACAATTAACATACTTGAAAGAATGAATGTTTACCAGGAGGTGTTTCTCAGCATTCTGTATAGGATTCTTCCAATCCAGGTAGGCCTTTATTTCTGGCTTTAGACTGTAAGTGCATTCTGAAGGTTGCGCAGTGACCCATAGCTCCCCTTTCCAGTTCTTTCATAATTAGAAATATTCCTGATACCTTTTTCATTTGTAAAAGCAAAACCTACTGCATATTAAGTTGAATCTCCCCCCCGTGAGTGTTTTATGTCAACCTCAGTATTCTTGTGTTTTACAGCAATACCTAGAGCCCGTTTATTTTTATATCTACACTTTGTTTGGACTTCAGGCAGTTTATGTCATTGCTCTGTATGTAACAAGCTGGCTTCTTAGTGGAACGTGGCTTTCAGGGTTGTTGGCAGCTTGCTGGTATATTACAAACAGGTAAGTGAGATTCAACATTCCATCTTGCTAAAATTGTACCTCATGTCAAAGGTAAGGCATTAAACCCTCAAATGCATGATTAATTGGACAAAAAAAAATTTTGAGCCTTTCTTCTGATTAGCCAGAAAACAGGAAAATAAAAGCATTTAAATAATAGAAAATAATTGGAAAAGAATCAGAAATGAGCTGATATTGCAGACTAGGATTTTAAAGTTTCAAGAAGTTTGAGTAGAAAACTTTGGCTTAATTGGTCTCTGAAAGTGGACTGCACCTTTCAGATGTGTCTGGGTCTCCAGATGATGTGCCTTATCTTCTGCAGCCTAGGATTCCTTAGATGATTGATGCTACTGGGTACATAGACACCTGCTTCTGTGCCCTTCAGGTCTTTTCTTACTGCCCCATACTCAAACTGAAGGGATTACTTCAACAACCCAAGATCATTTGTTCTCTTATTCCTGTAGACACCCCCTGCATGGTTATGGAGCTGTTCTAGTGCTTTACTGCTTGAAGAATTCTCAATTGGAGAGAAAAAATCAAGTACTGCCTTTATTTAGGCCAGCACTGAACTGCAGGCTTGAAGTTAAGACATATAGGCTGCTATCTGTAACATAGGAAAAATAAGAGTAAAAAACTCTTTAGATATTTTTTCATTCAGCTAAGCATGTGTCAGATGTGTTTCTTACTTTCCTTTCTAGAAAACATTTTCTATACACAAGAAAAAAGGGAATTATTCTTTATTTTTACCTTTTCGTTCCAGTTTTGTCAATAACTGCCCTTTGGGAACCTTTACTAACTTTTGTCATGTATTTTTACATTAGAATATTCAAAAAATGAGCAGAAGTTCCTAACCAGTTTAGCAGTATTCACAACCAGTGCACTGGGGTGACTGAAGAAACAGATACCTATTTATTCTTACATGTGCTTTCTGCAAGCCATGAGAAAATGATGTAAAATTACCTGTAGCATGAAAATTCCACATGCTGGATTTTGGGAGCAATTATGTTTTGGGTTTTGTTTGTTCATTTGTAAATTACCTGAGCTGTGTTCATAAGTCAGATTTCATCTAGACCATAAGGTTTTTAACAGTAAATGAAGCTGAAGTGCCTCATTTGATGTACTGAGACAATGGATGACTTTCAGAACCTTCATACTAACTGTAGATCCTCCATTTTTATCAATTAGTAGTTAAAATACCACAAAGCTGCCTGTCATTGCAACCTCTGTCACTAAGCTGGTGCTTTTTTGATTTTAAATTGATAAAACTCTGTTTTGTACAGAGTAGATACTACGAGAGTAGAATTCACCATCCCTTTGAGAGAGAACTGGGCACTACCCTTCTTTGCTGTTCAGATAGCAGCCATCACATACCTCCTCAGAACTCATTTACAGCCTGTTCAAGAGGTGAGTATTTCTAATTATGATCACACGGTGAAATTAGCATCAGAAAACTGACTGTAAAATTTAGGACAAAACATTTAATAGCCATTTATAGCAGTAGATAAAGACACACAAATCACACAGTTGAAAACAATCAGATGAGCCTTGTGTTCATTTAAATGCAGTTGGAATGCAAAGGAATACGGGTAAAGAGTACAAGACAACAGCAGTGTGTATTTTAAATATGTAAGAGACTAAAAGTAGGCAGGAGAAAACCTTCTAAAGCACAAGGATTAAAGAGTTTCTTTTGATTTCATTTGGTTTACAAATAGAGGAGAGTGCCCTGATCTGTGAGAATAAAAGCAAATTGGTGATACAGTTTCTTTGACAAATGGTTCTGAAATCACTGCTCCTCAGTTTGTAAAGTAACTGCTATTTATAGCACAGTAAAACACACACTGCATGTGAATCTGAGACCTCATGTGTTCCTGCAAGTGGCATTACAGTGGTAAAATACAGGTGTAAATAGAAGACCGTGAAACTAAACAGATGTCCTTATCCTCCAAGCAGTTATTTCACTTAGGAGACTTGTATTAATGATTTTTAAATGGATTTAAAATAAAAAGAATGTAAGGTGCTTTGTGGTTGGTGGGGGGAGGTGCTTGTGGGGTTTTTGGAGGTTGGTTTTTGTTGTTTTGTTTTTTTAATGAAGAAAACTATAAAGTATAATAAAGCTTCTTTCCCTCCTTCCAGAGAATGACATTTACAGCTGTATTCATAGCAACATTTCTTTTTAGCCTGACTTGGCAATTTAATCAGTTCATGATGCTGATACAAGCATTGGCATTATTCATACTGGACTGCTTTGACATGCTTCCCACAGCAAAGGTAATACCACGTTTGGAAATAACCATACTTTCTTATTTTCTATCATAAAGCTAACAATCTGGGAGGTATTTTACTAATCAGTGGCCTGGATACTTAAAGTAATACAGATTATACAGTGTCTTGCTTTGTGCTCTTAAGTAATCACAGTGTATGTACTACAAGTGTAAAAATGAATAATCAAAGCAAGACTGTTTCTCCCTTTTTTTTTTATCTGATCTTAATCACTTTTAAAAATTAATTTCTATTCTTTAGTTTTGTCTAGTTTTGTTTAGATGCAGCTATGCTCTGACCCTGTCAAGGGGTTGATTTAATACCACACTGTAGGCACATCCTCTAGAAATGTTCAGGAAGAAAACAACAGAAGAGCACTAGAAATCTGTGCCTAAGATGAAGTCAGAACAATGCATGAATTTTGTCTCAACTACTGTGCATCCTTGTTTCTAAGGTAGATGTAGGCACTGCACCAGCAAGAGAAGGAAGATGGAACAGACTGCTCAGGAGAAGCAGTTCTCTCACACAGCAGAATTTACCACAAAATAACAGTGTTGTCTCTGCTGTGCTGCTGAACTCAATGAGCCCAAAAGTAAAACAAGTATTGCTAAGAATATAAGGGATCATTTACAGTCAATCTGAGCAAATACACTGTAGAAGATTAAAACATTGGTTGGATTTAGTGTCACTAAGGAATTCTACAGAGATTATTTTAGCCCTATTAAAAAGCTTACACTAGCTGAAGAAAAGGTCTAACTTTACAGTTACAGGAGGATCAAGATTCAGTTGTGTTCACTGCATTTTAAATTACTTGAGTATTAATGATTGTATTCATTTCAGTGAATAAGGTGGCTTCATATCAAAAGTTTTTTATTTTAAATGTTCTGATCTCTTTGTTTTATCTGCGAATATAAGCTTAAGTTAGCAATTAATGTGACTGATCAGCTGCTTTAAAGGTTGGCTTTCATCATTATATTCCAATGGACTGCACTGCTCATACTACTACATATTAATTTTCAAAATGTGCTACCTAAAACTGTTGGGAGTTTATTTGGCCATTTGATGCTGATTTACACCACTGATGTAATACTAAAATAAAATTAAGATCTTCATGTCGGGTAAAATTTATGTTTTGGTACCACTGTGTCAGAAAATCAGCTGGTTTCTAGTGTTTGCATTCAGTTGAACATTTTGTAATAGTTTAGCATAGCTCAAAAATGACTGTACTAAACTGCTAGAAGTTAGAGAAATCAGTTGAACTGTACTGAGCCATATCTCTTTAGTCATAAAGACATTATAGCTGCTACAGCAGCACTTCTTTGACTGAAGAAAATACAAAACATCTTCCCAATATTAAGTAATTCTTATTTTCCCCACTCTGCAATTGTTTAACACATCTCTTTATTATAGTGTCAGGCTTCCCTAGGTATAAAATACTGACCTAACTAGGTCAGGACATAAACACAGACAGTCATAGGGATGGCTCTAAGTGCAACAGTTTAGTTCAAGATGATACTTTTTCTGTAAAAAGAGTTGATGCTGAAATAAGTTGTAAAACATATTAAAAGAAAAGCAATTATAATGTGAAGTTTTGTAGCCATAACAAAGATCTCATGATTGTTACAGGTGACCTGGCTCTACATCATTCAGATTTCTGGATTAATGCTGGTCTGTGTCCTACAGTTCTTTAATTCTATGATTCTGGGATCATTACTTATAAGTTTCAATGCTTCTGTCTTGATAGCAAGAACTCTCCAGGTAGGTATCAAAATATTTCTGTAGCACTAAATGAAGAGTGTGATCTATGTAGATAGATGAGTAATTTATATGCATTATAACCTGAAATGACTAACAGTAATTAGAGGAATTACTACAGCATAAAGCAGTAAAAACATGGCATGAGCAAATAATGAATTCAATTACACTAACTACAGTGTAACCAAGCACATCAGGCACCACCATTCTGTGGTTGCTGGTAACATTTGTGATTGTGCAAGCTGCAGTTTGGACTCTGAAAAAAAACCTGCACACATGGACTTTCCCCTGCTTCAGCAGGTCTTCTCTTGGGTTTATGGATCTGCCTCCAACAAAATATCCTGTCAGAACAAGGCACTTGTCCAGTTCTGTTTACTGAAATCTATTGTTTCTTTCAAAGATTAGGATTTTCTTTTCTTGCATTTACAATTCTTTTATTTCTGATACTGGCATTGGCCACAGCCTCTAACCAGTCTGTAAACTTCTGGGGCCATCCCTGCTGTCTCTCACCTGTGACCTTTTAAAATCAGTTTTTTACAGCTAGACAGCATCTGACTGTAACTATCCCAAGTTGCCTGTGAGCAGCCAAAGAACCACGCTCTGAACTGGAGTTCTGAAATGGCTCAGAACCCTATCACCAGACAGCCAGAGGCAGGGACACCTCTGCCACATGGAGGTGGAAGGTCTTAGGAGTGGCTGCTTCAGAAGGCACAGTGGTGCTGGAATCAGGGGCATCTTGGCACACAGGCACAGTTGCCCTGCGTGCCAGCAGCTGGGCAGACACAGCACAGGCAGCTCTGGGGGAAGGCTGTGACTAGCCACAGCACTCTGCTAGGTCCCTAGGCTGTGGGGTTTCTATGGTTCTGTCCCCTCAGTGCTGTGCAAGAAGTGGATCTTTATTCTGGACACTTGCTTAGGTTTACATTTTTGCTTGCAGGAACCTAATACAAATTTGATCCTGATCAGGCCTAGCAGATAAGTGATTTCAAATAGTCTGTCTTGCTTTTGTTCCAAACACATACAGAAAAATACTGAAATACTAATATTTTCTTTCCAGAAAAACCTAAAAAAGGGTGGCTTACTTAATAGGCTTGGGAAGCTTATACTCCATGTACTGTTAGTTTTCAGCTTGACTCTTCTAATAAACAAATTCATCAAGGTAAGAAAAATTTTAATATAGCAATTTACAAAATAGCTATTTGTTTATTATCTAAAGTAATATCATTAAAAAAAAACTGCAATGAGATTTCACTGCATTTTAGAAACAAAATATTGTTTTGCTAAATTTTTGTTAGCTGGATTTTAAAGCAGTCTTAAAATGTCATGAATGAATACCTTTGGTAACTTGAAGGTTACCTGTAATTTGATTTCAACTGTAGACTGAACTGCATTCTGAGCCTGCTGAGCATTTGAAAAACTCTTCATGGAGTTTACTTTTCAAGAATGCAGTTAGAAATGAATACTTGATATAAAAATGTTGTAGGCCACACCATACTTTCAGTTGCTTCTTGTGCAGAGAGATATCTGCAGACATGAGTGACAGTAACACATTTTCTGCTCTTGCATTTTAGTCTCAAGAGATTTCTGTCAATAGATTAAAATTCAGTACACTTGAAAATTAAAAATACCCCAGTAACATATAAATCATTGAAATAAAAATACAGCTAGAACTAATTTATCTTGAATAATGGTGATCTGTAAGAAAGAACCTAACCCCAAGTAGATACCCTAAAAAATGACTTGCTGTGTGGACCACAAGACCATAATTACAACTGAATGCTTATTTGATCTCAGTAAGCCTGTGTTGCTTTGCACTTCCATTCCAATAATGAAAACACTGTTCACTCTGTGAGCTGAGGCTTTTTGGTACTTAGTATAATTTCCTTTTCTTTTCCCCCCTTTCTAGAAAATCCTTAACCTTGAGTCAGATGAACATATATTCAAATTCCTGAAAGCAAAATTTGGATTTGGGGCAACAAGGTATGAATTAGCCTACATTTGAGGGTGTCTGACTTCTTGAAATGAAGCCTGGGGTTGTTCTCATGTAAAATCTTTGTGATATATCATGGCTTTTTACCATCATACATTTTCCTTCATAATAACCCCAACAGCTGTGGCTTTCTAATTGCTTGGAAAAACAAAAAGAAAACTTCAGTCCTTGTGAACTACGTGGTAACAGAGATTATTCTTTTTCTGTAGAGATTTTGATGCCAACCTGTACCTTTGTGAAGAAGCTTTTGGTTTACTGCCATTAAATACTTTCTCAAGGCTCTCAGATACATTGCTTTTTTATGTCTACATCCTGGTTCTGTTCCTCATGACAGCAGCAGCTGCCACTGTTGCCTTTCGGAACCTCAGGTAAAAGATGTTTGAAAAATGATCTGCATTTTTATCAGTTTTTCTTAAACAGGGTCAGGAGCTGAAGGTTGAATACAGCAGCACACACAGGTACTGAGAAAAGAGTAGGATATCAAATAGATCAGGATAAAAGGGGGAGAGAGGGAAGGAGAGGCTGCAAGGCATTCTGATTCTGAAGCTGTTATGGCAGTTGTGAAGTCACAGTCATTTGCAGGGCATCTCGGGACTACTCAACCAGCCTCCTAAAAAATGTACTGCATCAATGTGAAAAACCAGCCAAAAACTCTACAGCCTTTATCTCTGTGATCCTAAACACTGCCTCATGTTTAACATTGCCCAGTTACCTCAGTCAGCACCCACTCAAAGGAACAGAGAAGAAAGGCTTACACCTAAGCAGCTTCTGTGTACACTGTTCAGCCCAAGACCAGCCATATCAAGCCATCACTAGCCCTGTGAACACCTCTTTTCTGTACACCTACTGCAATCTACAGCTTCAGCAGCCTGCAGACATAACAGCACAGCCCACAAAATGCAGTGAAGCCTCCCACTCTCATCAAAAGCTCTATGAGAGTAGCTGCTTCAAGCAACAAGCCACGGTGCCTTTCTGTAAACAGGTCACTTAAACTCACTGCTTTTCAGAAAACCAGACATGAAAATAAACACCTGATGCTCCTTGGAGTCAGTGCTATGAGGGATTCTATCACAGTTACAGCAGAAGGTTGTGGGCTGACAGCAGTAGTGTTGCTTTTTAGCCTCAGGAGGATTAAATGGGGTTTGTAAATACAGACAACTATATGAAATATGTTACAGAACCTAAGGTAACACTTTTGTTTTCTTCTGCTTCATTAGTGGTTCAAATCCAGTGCAGGTCATGGAGAAAATGGAAGAATGCACAGTAACACTGAAGCCTGATGCTGCTTACAATTTAATTCACACAGTTCTTTTTGGATGTCTGGCACTAAGCACAATGAGGTATATTATTTTAAATTCTACTGAAGGCTTTTTAGACAGTTGGGTATATTTTGATAAGAGGGTAAAATATGCTGACCACAAACTAATAGAATCATGAACCTTCTCTTTCTCCCTGCTGTGTTTCTTCTTGGATACTGAGGCATTTCCCAAATCCTACCAAAAGCAAAAATGCTTGGAAGTTTGGGAGCAAGGATGTCCTCAAGAGTACTTAAAGTGCAGAGTCAATCTTATACTCAGTTATTTCAGAGGTCTGAAGGTCTAAGAAAACTGTGTTCACAATTTCTCTTGTTCTCATCAACATGGCTTAACAGAGCTGCAGATGACCAGCAAAAGCTTATCTGTGTTTTTCAGAATGAAGTACCTCTGGACATCCCACATGTGTGTGTTTGCATCTTTTGGCCTGTGCAGTACAGAAGTATGGAAGCTTATCCTGAAGGGAGCTCATCTCTACACATCACAGAGGGTTAGCACTATATACTTAGAGCATTTCATTAAATCTGTGGTTTGCTCCATGTCTAAACCAAATCAAGTCTCAGAACTAGAAGACATCTGAAAGGAATATTGTTTGTTGGCCTCTTAAACTGGTTCTTTCTGAAGTACCTTTGTGTAAACTTAGTAAAATGTATTTTCTATTAGTTTCTATGTTAAACAATTCCATTTGAATACACTAGATGGCAATATAGATGTGGCTGTGAAAAATAACCAAAATTTTAATAACCACAAAAATCTGAGTCACCACATTAAGATGTCATGATTATGTTTTTCCACTTTGGAGAAGATAGATTTAAGTATATAGATATAAATCCATCAGTTGTGATGGGTCTGTAATAAGAGGTTTACTTGAAAACAAATTCAGAATATGGTCTTAATTCAAGCTGTAAATTCCACCACATGATAAATGTCAGATACCAATATATAAAGTAAATGTATTGTTATGTAAAATATATTAATATTTAAGTAAATGTAGCATCAGAATAACTAATTTTTTTTTTTTTTTTTGCTATTTCTCTTAGACACATGTGATTAAATATTCTGTAACAATAATTACATTACTATACATTTCATATAAGGTAAGATTTTTTTTCTCTCTTCAATCAATGTTTTGACACTTTTTAATTGTACAGAACTTTCCTTTTCCAAAAAAGGAGGTTGTTATAAATAATTCCATTCAAAATTTGTAGCTGAATGTTAGAAATTGGGATAGATTACTTGAAACACAAGTACCTTTATGCCTGTGAAACTGAACATAAAGAAGCAGTTGGGCTCATTTGATCCAAAGCAATTGTTCATAGATACAAATGTTTACCTCATTGTATATGCAAGATACCAGGTTTTACTTCAATTTTATGGAAAAGTTGTCTGTTTTGGTTTTAACCACATGGCAGATAAGATGCAGATTGGTAAACTGGGTAATGATTCATTGTAGGAGGAGAAATAATCAGAATGTTTTATGCTGCTCTGCCTTATCTTGTATGTTTTAAAGTACAGAACTGTTAAACTAGTCAAATACTTGTGTTATCTTCAGTCTGTCCCAGAAACAAATTATTGTTATGGTCAAACGTTTAAAAGTAAATACATCAAACCTATTTAAAATAAGAACACGTGCAAGATGATGAGTCTGTCATAGCACTGAGGTTTAGAACATCAATGGGCATATGATTCTTTAAATCTGTATTTAGAAAGAGAAATAATTCAGATGCCACTTGGATAGAGAAGTTACAGTGAGATGAGAATGTTTTCTCTTAAATAATTACTTTCAGAGAAGCTCAAGGGGAATTTCATTACTGAAGTTAAAGGCAGTAGTGAAGCATAACAGTTAAAGGGGCTGCTAATAGAGCTCACTCTGGAAGCCTGTTCCCCCCTTTAAAACAATCAGTTTTGGAGTCCAGCTACCAGAGGAGTTTGTGTTTGTGTGCTTCTCTTCTCTGCAAAGCTGCAGGAGTTAGTGAGCCTTCAGGAAAGAAGCCAGAAAAAAACTTGTCAACAGATTCCCTGGCAACGGGCAGAATAAAAATGTTTACAGAGGGACATCTGGGAAGTACCCACTGCTTCTGGGAGGATGTGTTTGCATCTTCTCTCTCTAAAGCCTTTAGAAGCAAACAGCAGCAGGGGTGGATTTTGATAACAGCCCTGCTTCTCTTTCTCCTTCCTGGGTAGGACTTCCTTGGCCAGGCACCATGATTGCACGAGCCCCTTGTGTGTTCACCCACAAAGTGAACTGGCCACCATGGCTGCTTCTGTTCAACTGGCACCAGGGTGATTTAGGATTTAGTTACCTGCTCTCCCTAGGTCTGTCAGAAGGACTATTTATTCTTTACAGCTATTTCTCAAAATAGGAGTTTTATGGGATTATTAAACTAATCCTGAATAAGCTAATGAAAGCCTCTTTTGAGGCATGTGGTTCCTACAATCCAAAATACTTCATTTGAACAGTAATTTATAGAGCTCCAGATGCAGCTGCAATGCTGTCTTCCAGATTTCAAAGGCAGTATGTTTTGAGACCTAGAAGACATCTATATTTCTGGTTACTCAAGCTTTCTTCATTAATAGAGTGCAAACATCTTTTAGATAAAGTGAAAATGCTGAACTATTTCCAGGCATACTTTAGCCATGTGCAGGTAACACAACACATATCTAATGCAGTAATAAATATTATTTAGGTTTCACTTCATACTCTTAATAGAGAGATTCCAGCTGTTTCTGTGCCCCTCACGTTTCACTTCTCAACAGACTCATACCCATCAATTTGTGTTTATATGTAATTTAAAAAAAAAAAAAAAAAAAAAAAGATGGTACTTAAAATTAGTTCCTGAGCTTTAGCAAATCTACAGTTTCTGGTTTTGCCACATGATCTTGATTTTTCTTTGCTAGTAAACTATCCATTCATGTAATGTCTCAAACTGCATTTTTAACTTCATCATGGCCAAATCCTTCTGTTCCAAACATCAACATTTATTGCAGCACATACCAATGATCTGAGCAGTCTTTGGCCATACCAGAGTTTTCTGTATGTAGAGTATGTATTTCTACTTTAAAACTAAAGTTAGTAGGCTTGACAGTCTGCAGAAGAAATGACAAAAGACAGTGTCATTTATTGCTGTTTGTAATACCTAATGGTGTTCCTCTAAGGAGATCTCAATTTTCTTAGGCAACAGTAACTATAAATGAGGCAGGAAGACTGGCTGTTGATTTACACTCAGAGCCCAGGGAATTAATGGGTATGCTTTTTAATGCAAAATAAGTTCCTTGTATTTTAGAAGTACTGGGCTTCCCTGATCACCAATGGACTGTTCAGTACCTTCATGCTGGTGGCTAGCACAGTTGTCTACCTCTGGACTTTCTTGCTACAAGAAGCAGATTGGTCAGTTGTGGGGAAAAGCTGCAAGCTTTTAAACATCTCTGCTCCTTATCACAGCCACTGAGTTAAAGTTGTCAAGAGTATATCCTCAATATAGATATAAATATCTATATATTAGTAACTATTAGAAACTATTAATAAGTGAAAGTACACTGAAACCCCAAAGCATGCCAGACATACAGTAAGAAACTGAAGCATTTTATAATGGATGAAATCCATGATCAGGAACAGGAAGGAGAACAAATTTGAGGGAGAAAGCTGGAATCTTTCTACATTATAGAGCTGGGATAATGTTTTTACTCACAAAGAAGATTTAATTTTATTCCTGAAGGTTAAAATTTGTCTTGTATCCACCAAAGAGCTAGAGTGCAGGAGCAGCCAATAATTTTAGTAACTAAATCTCCTAATAATTCCATTTCTTTCTATAGTCATGTCATCAAGTTGAGAGTTTATGATGTTATTTTTGTAGCTAGAAGGTCTTAGTGGTACTGTTTAATGAGTGATTACCTTATGAAGAATATTCCCAGTTTTTAAGTTTAGAGAAGCCACCTTTCTAGTTCCTTGGCTTTCTTTCTGTTTCTGGTGCAGGTCAGCCATGCCATGCCACTTGTCCTACACAAGGGGGTTTTAAGCCTTTTGTCAATTAAAGTCCTTAAGAGTTTTCCAGTCCAGAGGAAAATCCCTGTGTTATGTAAGCCACTTGACACCAGGCTTCTTGTCCTGAACACTTTGACCCCAGAGAAGATTTTCCAAGCTGGAAACCCCTTTTACATAGCCCTCCTTACTCTGGGCAGTTACACCCCTGACACAGTCCATCTACTCTTGTGCTCTGTTTCTGGATGCTATTCTCTAGCTGACATGCAGATAGTTTACAAGATGAAGCTGTATCAGTGTTTCTGCTCAATGTTTTTGCATGCTTTACTCTCTATTTACTTGGTCATTACTCCTTTGTATTTGGAATGCCTCGAGTTCCTTAGTTTTCTCTACTCAGGGCAGGTCTGCAGCAGGACTAGAAGCCCATCAGAGCACATTTCTTCTGTTTCAACTCAAAATGTGTAGCCCTCCAAGGTAGTTTAGTGCTGAAGAGAGGAAATTTTGATTCATTATGAGACTCTACAGTCTCATGTTTCAACTGCTTAATTTATTTACTAATCTCTTGAGACATCTTCCAAGGAGTAGAAATCTGTCTATAATACAACTGGCCTCCCCAAAACTGTAAGGTTCTGATGCTGCCATAACTATCTTTTAAATGTTTCTGACTCTACCAGCCAGTATTACTTCAACAGATATATCAAATAAACAATTAAACTAATAAGTATCTTAATTGGCCCAATTATATGCTGCTTCCCAGTTCTACATAATTTCAGTTTTATTGAAAGAATGCAGATTTTTTGCTAAGTAACTCAGCACATTTGCATTAAAATTCTGAGCTCTTGGATAAATATGATCTAAATTGGATGATTTACTACTTTTTAGCTTATCAGGTGGGGTTTCTTATACATTTTTCCTGTGATGTTTCACTCTGCAAGCCAGCAATAGTGACTAAAGAATGTTTGGAATAGGTTTCACCATAGCAATCAGTTAACTCATTGTATTGTCATTATCCCTCTTAATTGCTGACTTTTTCTTTTGAATATTTACTAGCTTAAACAGTAAGAAATCCTTAAATCTTTGTTCTGTTAGCTTTTTTGAGGGAGAATTAAGCTTTTCAGCATCAACTGCAATCCTTATTTCTCTCCTCCAGATGCACCTATTGTTTGTCTTGGGCAAAGTTTGAAGTGTTTTTCCCCAGCATTCTTTTGGAGGTTGCCATTCACTTTTTTCCTTCAGTGGTTCTCTTAATTCAGACTTCTGAAAAGCCCTTAATGGCATCCACAGCACCTCTAATTAATTTAATTTCTGATATGGATTTTCCACCTTTTTGAAATTTAGTTGGAAGTTGCCTTTCCAAACTTAACATAATTCCTGGGCCTTTCCTTCTGTAATCAGTCATTACTGAATGTCTTGGCTGTAACATACTGAACTGTTACATGATGCCTCTATCTTGTTCCTTTTCTTAAAGCCTGAGCTGTCAAGCACTTAAATCATCCACGTTCATCCCATAGGCCAGGGAGCTGCCTGTAAAATAGATGCAATACACAAGGGGTACATATGTTGGCAACCTGCAGTTTTCCATCTATCTTAAGGTACAATAAGAGTTCTGGAAAGTTCCAGTGAGATGTGCATCTAAGAAAAGTTCCAGTGAGATGTGCATCTAAGAAAAGCTGTTCTCAGGCTCACCACAACGGGCAGTTCTGTTCCTCCTGGGCACCTGGCAGGAGCTGCAGGTCTCAGACTCTGTACTGATGCTGCAGTGACAGCCACCTGGCACCCAGAAGAAGGATAGACACTTTGTCTTGCAGCTTATCCATGAGCTAGACAAGATCCTCTACTAGCTAAGAGAAAGAATACATTTCAACATCCAGAACTTGGTAATTTTGTCTTCAGTTTGTTGGTTTTTTTTTTGTTACAGTTCTGGCCAGGAATAATGGATGAACTGTCAGAGCTGAGAGAATTCTATGACCCAGACACTGTGGAGCTGATGAACTGGATTAAGTAAGAGGATTTTTTTTTTCTCTATTTATGTTAAATGCTATTTGTGTAGATCTAATGTTCTTAGTTATAGTGTTCTTACTGGTAACAGCTCATCGGTGAACTCTGGTGACCCCTGGAGATAGTTAAGGATGAAGGGGCTATCAGGAGGTTAGGATGAATGGCTGTGGAGAACAGCTGTATGCAGTCCCCCCCTGCTCTGATTCAGTGTCATGGTGCTGTCCTGAATGCACATCAGGGCACCAGTGAACTCCATTTGCTCCCATAACTATGCAGTTTTCCCAGCCAAGAGAGGTAAATTCTTTATAGGTATTAGAATGAATCACAATTTGAAAAGTAATTTAAATTGAACTTGCCACAGCTAAGCACAGATGCAGAGTTTCTTTCAGGAGTATGAGGTAATTATTCCAGCTCCACCTCATCACTTCTGCCTTCTCAAGGAGCACAAGAAGATATTTTTTAGATGGAACATGCAGTTAGATAACTGCATGTAGAAGATCCTGAGAAAAGGGGCCAGGTAGGATGTTCCCTGAAGGACTGTAAATTTAAGGGAGAATCTAATCATACACAGCAACCAGTAAAAACTTTCCAGTTAAAATTCCAAACAGAGCTATTCCTGGGACTTGTAATTGTTTGGAAATCTGACAAAGATTTTTATTTTTCATCAGTGTCTTGTTCTGGAGGAAAACATTCTGAAAGCAAATCTGAATTTACTACATATAACATCAAACTATTTGAAGTATTTCCTTGGAGCCCTGCTTTATGCTATAATATGCAGTGAACTTCAGTGAAAATAGTTGCCCAGCTTCTTCTACCTGTAGCAACTTATTTACACTCCCTAATGTTCTATTTCTTTAGCCATAAACTAGGAGGAGTAATTTAGAAGTAAAATATATTACAAGCCTTCACTGACTTATTTTGAAAGCAGGCCATGTTTTTTTCCATCATTTCAAGTCCTTGCAGCCATATTGACACATTTTTGTGAGTGATGTTTACTAGTCAGTTTCATTTAGCACTGCTGTTTTATTAAAAGATGGTAAATGTCTGATAGTTCAGGTCTCCTGTGTACAATATATAGAGTTGTATATAGATTTATACATAAAATATGCATGTGGAGTTATTCCCAGCCATGAACTGGAATTGACTGGATCCAATGAGAATAATTTTTCATATGTTCTTAGTGCTGAGAATGCTAAACTGGTGCTTGTCCTCTTTTCATTTTAAGTCATGACAGACAATTACAGAGGGAAATTTTCTGCTTAGAATTTATTGTGTTTAGAAATCTTATTCCTGTAAAGAAGATTTAATTATCTATGCTTTAAATACAAGTCAACAAAATTGATGGTAAGTTTTTCAAAGTGGGACAGATTTCCTTAAGTTCTGATGTGCAAGAAAAAATAATTTACTATACTAACACTTGATAGTTCTGCTGCAGTTAATGATCTGTCAGGGCTGATGTCAGGAACTAATCATTCATTATTAAAAATCAGTATGAGAAGCTCTAATTTGTCATGTATAGCAGTGAATTTGGATTAACTCATCTGTCTTGCAGCCTCTCCACAACCAGAAACCCCTTCTATCTGCTTAGACCTAAATGCATATTAACTTGTCCAAATATACACTCCAGAATAATAGCCAACTATTAGTCTGTCCACTGTGAAGTGTCTGCAGATGTGTTTTTCACTCTTCCCCTTACTGAAATTACCACAGCTTTATCATGAAGATGTACTGGTTTGTACCCTTCCAGTGCAGCTCCTGCAGAGCCCTGCACTCTACCTACTGCAGAGCAACATTTTTTTACATGATCTTCCATATCCCAGTCTCTGGTTTTTTTCCCTATCCACTGCCTCATTAGCTTAGCTCTTTTTTGAAAGAAAAAACAGTCAAGAAGGTCCTTCCAATGACCCAGGATAGCTCACAGCTGTGTTCCCAGATGGGAGGTATATTAAAATTGGTCTTTCTCCCTAAGACAACAGGAACAACATGCTCATTTCTGAGATGGGGAAGAATAGCAGTAGAATGAGCAAATCAATAGCCTGAACTTCCCTACTCTGTTTACTTCTGGTAAGTGTTTAAGAAGCAATGTCTTCTGCCTTTAAAGGGGAAACCTGTCTAGAATTGTGGAATATTTCAGAAGCAGTTCTAAACAAACAAATCCTAGAAAAACACTGCTAGAAATCTCGGACAAGAACCTCAACTGTGAAGTTAGAGAGATTTGGCAGAGCAGAGCTGTTTGTCAGCTCTACTGGAATCAGGTGTGGGGGCCAAGCTGACAAATTGGTATTCCTGGAAACCCCACCAATTTCTCAAAGGCTCCTAAGGCTACAAAACCAGAACTCCTAAGGCTACAAAACTACTGCCCATGTCTCAGATGTGGTTCTTTCATTTAGCCATTTCTGTGGATGGCTGTATTTTCATTTTGAGCCAGCTATCAATTTTAACTCTTTGCTCTTCCTTGCATGCCTGGTTTTCAAAGGTAATCACACTGAAATCAACACATATTCCAGACTTTAAAGGCAATATTACACTTTTTTTTTTTTAGTATTATTATTGTTCTTAAATTCTTAGGTTTATCCTTTGTCATTGAGTGATTTGTCAGTAAAGTGGGTAGTGCCTGAGAACTAGGTTTATAGCAGCTGTGTAGGTGCACTCCTTTATGTCAGCATACCATGCATGCAGAAAGCTGAGGCTGGAACTGACAGAAATGCATCTTGTTGCACTTTCTTTGTGGCTGTTGTTTTCCATTTTTGCAATTTTCAGTCTTTCCAAACCAGAGGGAAAAAAAAGAACCGTGACAGTTTAACTGAATATGCTTTACTGCTTGGCATTGGCAGCTAAACCTGTAACATTTTCATACAGTATTCTGCAAATAAAAAGACTTGATTTTAAAGCAGAGTTTTAAAAACCCAAGCAATAACGTGGGATATTTGAGAACCTCTTTTCAAAAATCTTCTTTTCCCAAACCCCTTTGCTTTAGAGGTTCACATCACACCCAGCTGCTAGTAAAGGACTAATCTGAGATTTGTCAGATTTTATGGCTTCAAAAGCCAAGTAGAGAGTTCACCTCAGCAGGATTTTTAACAGAACTGGCCCATTTTCTTTCTAATGCTGTAACCTTGCAATGTTGGGGGTTTCTTTAAGGCTTCCTTAAAGCCAACTCAAGATAATTTTTTAGCAGCTTAAGAGAAATAATTGCTACCACTTTTAGACTCTGGACAAGTAGTTCCTGTAAAACTCTTATTTTTAATGGGCTATTCTTAAGAATTTAGAGAATTGCACAAATATTAAAATATAGGCAAAGAGAAGCTTCATACGATGTATTGTAGAGCTTAGTTTATCCATTAGTTCAGCTGTAATTAACTTGTTGAAAGCTTAGAGCTTCAAAAATAAATGAGATTATTTGTTCAAAACGCCATCAGGTCTGCTTGGAATGACATTTAAATTATATAATGTAAATCAGTTTGACCTGTAAGTCCTTGTCATTATTTAGTGACATTTTGTACAGAATAAATTGCTTGCAGGTTGGGCAGCACGGGACAGAGCTTGGCAGAAAGCTATAAAAACAAATTATCCTTTCATTTTATACATCATTTGCTCAGGCATTTGTAAAAAAATGGCTTTGCTTTTCTCTAATAGAGAAGTGTGGCTGGGTGGCTGGCAGCACATCAGCACTGACACCACAGCAGTTGGTGTCTGACTCGGGCTGGAGTGTTAGAGGATTCTTGGCATGGAATGTACAAATCATCCTGGGCCTGCACAGTGCTGCTCAGCTCTCACTGCTCCCTCGGGTGGCTCTTGCTCAGCACCAGCTCCCTTACCCAGATGCAGTTAAGGGAGGCAGACCTTGCATGGAACTCTGTCACTGAAAGGCACTGCCAGGCTGCTTGGCATTGCCAACACAGCAGGAGGTGCCTCCAGGGGTCTGGACTGGCTGAGCTGGCCCCAGCACTACCTCTCAAGGTGCATCATTTCCTAGGAATATCTGCCTTCACCTGGAGCACCTGCCTGCAGGCTCCAGCCTGGACCAAGGCACATGAGCCAGTCTAATTGAAAAGCAAGTTGAGGGGCACTGGTTTGCTTTTCAGGTATAGGAAGAGGAGGAGATACTGGCAAAACCCTTAATACCTGATGAATAAAGAACACACCCAGCTGTACTTTACCCCTTCTGGGCAGGAGTGAAGGCTTTTAGAAAGGGAAGTAGTTGAACCCTCCATCTGCTGCTTTTTTGAGAAGCAGTTTTACCAGCAGGTTGGAGGAACAGGGCAACTGCCACTACATCCTTGAGCCTGCTTTCCTAAGAAAAGGGGCTGTAGGCTATTTTATTAGTAATTTTTTTTTTTTTTCTGTTTTCTTGTGTCTTTGCCTTTGGTACTTGTTGAGTTTGTTTTTGGTTGTTTTTTTGTTTTTTTTTTAAGGAAGTTTGTTTCTGCCAGTTTGCATTACACGGTGCTGTAGGAGGGAGGATTGCCCTGACCAGGCCACATCAGGACAGAAGTGCTGCAGAGCATTGTAACATTGGAAATCATCTCGAGCACAGAAACAGGCCTTTCACACTAGAAACTTCCCAGCCCACACACATACACAGGAACATGTTGCAGGTGCTTTGAAAATCACCATTTTCATTAGGTGTCTAAGCTCTGTGAGTCCCTCTGTGACTCTAGTGCCACATTCTTTTCAGCTTAGTCTAAAAACTTCTGCTTTCCTGTGGGTTCAGGCATGAGTTCTGGCTGACAGCCTGTCAGGACTGTTATATTTGCAGAATATTCTAAGCTGAATTAATTTAAGAAAACATCTATTTTATGATACTTGGCAGCTTTGAATATTGGAAGTAAAAAAAAAATGTTTCAGAGGTTCAATATTTCTGGACTTCAAAATGCAAATGGTTTTATAAACTTCTGAAAAGCTAGTCTATCAGTGAGGTTAAACTGCCCTTAAAACCTCTGTTCTTCCTACAGATTAACATACCAGTGCAAGAATTTGTAGGAAGGGTTTTTAGTTAGTTCACTTGCTAAGCACAAGCTCTCAAAATGCAACAGTGAAATTTAACACTTGGCTCTTAGTTGTATATAACAATGTTATAAAAGTAAGTGCTAGAAAACAACTGAGCACTATGACTGTTTTTAAGTAGCCTGATTATAGCACTCCCTGTTTCTTAGCATTTCAAACTTCATCTTTTTCCCAAGGCCCTTCTGTTGTGTCTTTACATGTATCTTAGATTGTAAACTTCTTGGGGGGAAGGCAATCAGAAATATTTTTTTGCTCGTGATGGGTATGTAAACAGTCCTGAGGTACCAAGACTGTTAATCAGAGAACTGTTCTAGACAATGACTTGGAATTTCAGGTGAGCTCACAGTGCCAGGAACTGACAGCATTTCTGTCTGTCACCTGCATCACCCCAGACCCACTTTCTGCAGCTAGGGAGACTGTTCATCAGACCCACTGTTGTCAGAAAAGGACAATGAATGTCTCACACAGCACAGCTTTCCTTCCATAGGAATGGTGAATGCCAGGACAGGATCAAAAACTTAGAGCATTCAGATTAAATCATCCTTTTACAGAGGATACCTTATATAGCAGATACAAATCTGAGTTGCAATCAGTTTCTTGAACTATTAAATAATTTGGATATAAAGATCTACCAATATATAGGGGCTACATGAACCCAGTAAATACATAGAAAACGAAAGTAATTTGAAATTTTTAGGATCATGTTTTCCCTAAATTTCCTTACAGTGCACAGTATTTTTTTATTTGCAGTTAGAGAGTATTACCATCATTTGTCTGCTTTATATTTGTAGAAAACACAGTTTCTTCAACAGTTTCCTCTCTGAATAGGAGAGGCAGAAAAAAGATTTTTTTCAGTCTTTTTTTTCCTTCTGATCTGTAACAAGCAATGCAAAAATGCCCCTACAGAGACTTCCTCAGACTTATCAACATTTGTTTAGGTCAAACAGTCCAAACACAGCAGTGTTTGCTGGGAGCATGCAGCTATTAGCAGGAGTCAAACTGTGCACTGGACGGACCTTAACTAATCACCCCCATTATGAGGATAAGAATCTGAGAGAGAGAACAAAACAGGTAAGAGCATTCTGATTATTTAAGCTAATTCCCACCCAGATCAACAGCTCAGTTCCAGCACAGACTTGCAGTCTGTAATGGCCCACTGCAAACCATAGCACTGCTCCACTCTTTGAACTAACTGATTTCCAGGTGCAGCTCCAGAGTTGAACTGCTGTTGTGGAAGTTGTAGTGCTTTGGGCATCTGCCAACTCCCTGCTGGCAGCTGAATGACTGTACCTAGGTACCCGAGCTAGTTCTGAGTGAACTGGTTTGGGTACTGTTGGTATTAACAGCTCCTGCTGCCTAGTTGGGCTGTTAAACCTACTTGGGGTTTCTTGATTTGCCTGCTACTCCCTTCAGTTCCCAGATTAGCACACAGCATTTTCAACAGGAATGACCCTAAGAAGCTCCATGGAAAGCTGGGGAGTTTGTTTTAAACTATCTTCTCCTGTAACACAAACATTCTGAAAGTTTCACAGCATCTTCCAAGGCTTTCTGCAGCCAGCAGCACTATCCACAGAATGGTAGGGGTTGGAAGGGACCTCCAAAGATCCTCAAGTCCAACCCTCCTGTCAGGGCAGAACCAGAGCAGAGTGCTCTACTCAGTGCTGTTGTTACCAGCAGCAGTGCTCCTGTATGTGTTGCTGTCCAGCAGTTGTTGCTGTAACACAGAAACTCCTAAGGGGTGTTTTTTGTGGTTTTGTTTTGGTTTTTTTAAACTTAATTCAAATTCCCTGGATTATCAATCTCGACTCTCTGTTTCAAGATAAAGGAAACACCAAAGAGCAAACAACACAGCAGCAGTACTGTATCTCACAGCTCAGTGTCCTTCTCCTCTAGATTTACCAGATCTATGCAAAAAGGTCTCCTGAAGATGTGTACAGGATCCTGAGATCCTTTGGCACAGACTATGTGATCCTGGAAGACAGCATTTGTTACGAGAGGAGGCACAGCAGGGGCTGCCGCCTGCGTGACTTGCTTGATGTAGCTAATGGCCATGTAAGTATTCTGGGCAAGACCTAGAAAGAAAACTCATCCTGCTCACTTTCTCTCTTTGAAATAGTTACCATTTAAGGCAGCTTCAGTTCTCCCCACTTCATCGTGCCTGGGGGAAGTAAAATCTAGTGGAGCCTTTAGACAGTCTCCCTAAATCACAGAATCGCTTGGGTTAGAAGAGACCTTCACAGTCCAACCTCAACCTGACCCTGCCACCCTAACTTTCACTGCTAAACCACATCCAAACCATTCCTAAACTCAGTCAGGGGTGGTGACTCAACCACTTCCCTGAAAGTATGTTCCAGTGCTTAACAGCCCTTTCTGGATAGAAGTTTTTCCTGATATCCAACCTAAACCTCCCTGGTGCAACTCGAGGCCATTTGCCCTTGTCCTGTCAGCAGCAAGAAGAAATCAACCCCATTCTTGCTCCAGCCTCCTGTCATGTGGCTGTAGAGAGCCATAAAGTCTCCCCTCAGCCTCCCCTTCCCCAGACTAACCAGCCCCAGCTCCCTCAGCCACTCCCCAGTTGAACACTGCCTGCCTTTAATGGTGCTTGATGATAAAAGTAGGAGAAATTCAGCTTGGGTAACATCAGTAACCCCTTCCTGATGAGCTTCAGGCTAACAGCACACCCTCTGCAGTGTTAAATCACTTCATAGCTTCAGTTCCCTCAGGACCAGGGGATGGTTTTATTACTCCATTGGGTCAGGGGGGGTTTCAAACATTTCTGGGGCTAATGTGGAACCCCAGCAGGCCATGGAACCCAGGGCAGACTGGCACCTCTGGCAAACCAGTGTCATGGAGTTGACACTGTAATCTTCCTATTTCAAGGTTCTTTTCTTCCTCCCATGTGCTTGATACAATCACTGTTAACAAATCTGTGCAGCCTGACCCTCTGGATATACTGCTGAGGTTGTTTGTAGCTTCTTGTTACTTCCTGTAGGTGCAGACTGGCTAAAGCTGTAACAAACCTGTTCACTGTCATTACAGATCATGGATGGTTTGGGAGAGAACGACCCCGATTTGAAGCCAGCGGCCCATCCTCGCTTCTGTGAGGAGATCAAGAAAAACCTGCCTTCCTACACCCTGCACTTCACCCGAGTGTTCCAGAACAAAACATTCCACGTTTACAAGCTTGCCAAGCATAAATAACATTTCTAACCACAGCTACCAAGTTCAGTATTTTAACACAAGGAACCACATGAAAGCAAGCAGATGTAGTTGACAAACAGGTTACATGTGTAAGACATGGCACATGGGTGGCTTCCTGTTCAATTACTGTGATGCTTGTTTTTTTCTAGACACTTTAGTTTTGATAACATTGTCCATATTGCCAACATTTTCACAGATTCATAACCTACTGCTAGCGGTGAGAAGGGCTGACCTGCTGAATACCTAGGATATAGTTGTTTTCCAGTTCTGATGGGAAGACAGCCAAACCCAGCAGGCTGTGTGGCCCCTGCAGAAGCCAGAGCCAGCCTGGGGAGTTCTGCTCAGCAGTTTGGGTTCTGCCCTGCTGCCCTGCACTGAGGGTTAGCTTTGGGAATCCTGAACATAGTTACAGCTATTAACTTCTGTCTCACAACCTGATCCTCTTTGCCAGATTTTTGTGCTCTTTCAGTGCCTCTTTTTTGACTAATTGGGGAATGTATGTGGGCAGGAGTTTCCAGGCTTCTGAGTGTGACTGTAGCATCAGCAAGTGAGTTTGAGGAGTGACACCTGAATCCAGCATTTTAGTGATACAGACACACCCTGTTTCTAAGGTGAAGCACTTACTGATGGAGTGCTGTGTGTTCCTCATGAGAATCAAGGTTGGAGCATGCTTGATACATGTTGCATGTTTGTACCCTCCTAAAACCCTCTGAACAAACAAAGAAACAAATTTCTCAGTTGGGATTCTCCCCACATGATTTTCTGCATTCACTTTCTGAACTACAGGGGAGTTTTTTTCTCCCAGTGTGAATTCCAGCAGGATACCAAAAGTGAACACTGCCAACCTTACAAAAGAAAAACTCAGCTCTAAACTCAGCAGGGAACTTTGGTATTTAAAATACATTCAGGTATTGGAGCTTTACTTTCCACTGTTCCAGACACAGAGCTATAGATATTCTAGCACAACATCACCACATCCTTGCTCCCTCCCCTGAAAACCACCCCAGTGATTGTACACTGGCAGATTACTGGACAGGCCTGAGAACTTTGTCACTTGTTTGTCCCTTTCTCTTTTTTACTGGCTAGAACTTTGTGAATCGTGTTGACTTTCTGAAACACTCTGTAGATAACACCTGACTTGTGGTTTAGCACCTCTTTGGTTTTACATGGAAATTCATGATGAAATTGGATGGAAAGTCTTAACAGTGCTCTCCAACTTTAATTAGACATCTACTAGGATCGTTTGTTTCTTGCAAAGAACACAATTGTAATAATCAAGTGCCTCTAGGCCAGTGCTGAGTTAACACTGGAACACCAGTAAGAGTGTTTGTGGCCTGTGCAAATAACTAACCACTGACACAATTAAATCCTAGTGATGGGAACCCAAAGTGCTACTGATGGCAAACTCCTGTGTTTAATTTAACCAAGATGTGTAATGAGATTAGCTCTCACAACTGAGCTGCATTCCAAGTCCAAAGGAGTTAAATGTTCTCCCTTTTCACTAGTGCTAAGGTAAATTACTAAGAGATGGAGCTGGTTGTCACATGCTCAAGCCATTTTCTTTCAGTAAATACTCATCAGACAACGATCAGCAAGGAGGACAGGGTGCTCTCATCAGGCTGTCTTTAAATCAAACCCTGTCAGGAGCTGGCCTGTTAAACTAAAACTCCCAAGTCGTTTCAAGCCTGTATCTCTAATGAGCTTGGGAGACTGCTGCAGTTTATCATAATACAATAATACAGCATTTTAATTGGTATTAGCTTTCCTTAGGCCTGTAATGATGCATGCCTGCTCTCCCTGAGAGCACAGGGCAGTGAATTCCTAGAGTGCCTTCCAGCAATTGAAAACAAGCACAGGTAAGGTGAAGTATGTCTGGGCTGCATCCTCTTGTACTTCGAAACGTGGTTGTACCTTTCTTTAAAGGTGCAGTAAGTGTCCCCTGGACTTATGAGAGTCCCAGCTCCAAGGGTGCTGTCTTTTCAGAATTTACACTGAGACTAAGAAGCCCTGACTGTAACAGTACATTTTTTTAAATAGACTCTTTTTCAAAAGTACTGTGTTGCCAAAGGAGAAATTGAACCTTTTCAACAAAGCTACCAAGTGCAAATATTTTGTTTTGGGTTTGTTGGTTGGATTTTTTTAAAACAAAACAGACCTCAAGCTACTGTTGTTCTTGGTAAAGCATAAAACCCAGTGGCTGTTACAGGCCAGAGCCACCATGGTAATGGGGTTTCTTCTTGCTACACGAGCATCCCCCACAGCAGCACACCAGCAATTTCAAGTGTTAAGACACAGGATTTTTGGAGGTTTCTGAGCTCTTGCTGCTCACATTCTTTAAAGCCTTGGTATCTTATGACACTTCTAAACAATTCCAGGAGTTCCCCTAACAGAAAGACTTAACGCTGAAGGGCCCATGTCAGTGACTACCTTCACCAAACCAGCCTCCTTAAAACAGTAAAACAGTCAATGCCAAGAACTAAAAGCACTTACCAGCTCGGAGGAAAGCAGCACACACCTCAAGCAGCTCCAGGAAAGAAGCAGCAGCTGCTCCTCATCCCCAATTTCAAGGCTCTCCTGGCAGAGCAGGGCATGCTGGGGAGGGGCTGGAGCAGCAGTGAGGGGCCAGAGCTGGTTGAGCAGCGGCTGGGTTGGGGCTTCCACGAGGCAGGTGCTGCTTTGGTTTTTAATTCTTATTTTCTCTCTTCCTGGGTCTTGCTGTGTTCCACAGTCACTGCAGTAAAAACATGCCCTTTTTAAACTCTAACTGCACCTTTTGCTGCCCCCCTCACCCTGCTGGGTCCCTGAACTGGGATTCACCCCCCCGGGAGCAGCCCCTGGGGCAGTGCAGGTGACTCCAGAATGGTCATGAATGGCTCACCTGAGTGCACAGAGGCAGAGGTACCCCTGGGCAGGGGGTGGAGGGGAGAACAGCCTCTGAGATCCCCCAGGTACATCTCCCCTTCTCATCTCAGCATTCTGCCAGTGAGAGCTCCTGTTCTTCTTTTATACTATGCTGTAAAGAGATGTCATGACTGTTGTATACTAAATAAATCGTGTTGTTTCAGAGGCACCTTCCGGTTGTTTTCATGCTGGGATGGAGGGAGCTGGATGCAGCTTTGTTTTAGTTCATACAAGGGAGAGCACAGTGGTTTCCAGGAGGAAGATGTGACTTGTCTCTTGGTGGAATACATCTAATCACTGACTTTCTGACTTGCCTTTGTGTTCACCAGGCAACACCTTATACATGGTTTAGTAAGAGGAGGAGGCTGAGGCACATACTCCAGGAAATATAATTTGCTTTGACCAGTAGGGACCTGCTCCTTTCCACAGGGGAGCTCAAGCTTTAGCCATTTTACTGAAAAAAGAAATCTTTATTCATTGCAGGAGAACCAATGACAGGTAGGAAGGAGGTTTATTTGACTCAGGATGGCCTGATCCAGGGCTCCTCACTCCCTGGTTCACACTGTGCTGCAGCCCTTGGAGGCATTAATTAGGTACAGACAGGACTCCTGTAAGATGAGATTAATTAACAGACTGTGGTGCACTTGCAGAGCTGGGATTCTGGGTTCCAGAGACCTATGTTTATCAAACTCCTCCTCCTTGATTAGCAGTTGCCCAGGGTGGTGCAGGCTGTTTGTTAAAGGCCCAGGAAAAGGTCCTGCTTTGTCCTCAACTTTCTCCTGCTCGTCTCATCCTGCTCCTGTTGCAGAAACAGTCTCCCTTCCCAACATGCTGGTACCAGCCCGTAGGTCAATCAGCCTTTCTGGGACTTGACTACATGTCCTATAGTTGGAATGTTATTTTAAAAGGAGAAAACCCACCAAGATTAAGGTAGTTGTCAGGCAGACAGATTAAAAACTAATAGCCACATGACTATTTAAATTTCAGACCTTTACAAATAAACTAAATAAAATGTTCTTACTACATGTTTAAAGTCTGTAAAGAACAAGAAATAAGATTAATCAAAGTACCAGATTACAGAAAATCCCACCACCTAGGAACCCAATGATTTTTATTTTTTTTAATTCAGGGTTTTTTCCTCCCCCCGACCCCAACTGCAAAGCTGTCTGGTGCCAAGCCACCTGTTCCTGCTCTGGAACCTTGGCACTGCTGCACTCTGAGAAGCTATGGTACAGGATAGATAAAGACCTTCAACAAATGGGACCAAGTCCTCCGGGTCACCCCGTGGTCTGTAGGCCAGTTGTCTTGGCAGGTTCCAGGGAAAGCCGGAGTTACTTTTTTTTCCCAGGTGTAATTGGTTTAACTGGGACACAGTTACAGAAAAGTGCCCGACTCCTCTGCTGATGGCAGTTTGCTGCAAACCTCAACTTCACAGTCCCATGGGAATTAATGAAGATAGGCAGGTGAGGAAGCAGAAGGAAAACAACTGGAGTGTTCTGTCTCACCCTTTGTCATCCATGTCAAGCCTGGACAGCTTTGACTATCTCCTTCTGCACTAGACACGTGTCCTGTGGCACCAGGTAATGTTAAGGCTCCTGCTGTGTCTCCTGTGTGTTGGCAGCTCAGCTACAGCCAGGGCAGGAACACAGGCTGTGCAAGCAGCACTACTGCTGTCTGGGGAAGGAAAAGATTTTTGTGCATAATACACATTTATTCCCTTGTCCATATCCTGCTTGTGACTGCTGCAAGCATGACACACAGAAGATGACACACTGACATGTGAATGTTTCCTCACAGGTAAACATACCAATAACATTACAAAAACCATAGACTATCTGTCAATCCAAACTACTAGGTGTGGCCAAACATGGCATTTAGCCTTTTCCAGGAGAGTAACCACGAGCAGACTGATTTTCCAAAGCTTGTCACGACATGGACTTTGTATTTCCACAATAGGGCAATGTGCTTTTTTGTCCAATTCAAATAGCTACTAAAGCTCCTACTGAGAGCAGGACAGGGTGAGGTTTCCTCGTGCTTCGGGCACTGCCTCTGCCCACATACAGCAACTCAGACAGCCCTTCCTTACCTTACAGACAAAACAACCTCCTCATCTGTTTCCGAAACACTGTACATAAATGGATTATGTTTTCAAGTTGTCCCTTAGTTTTTTCCAGGAAACGTGTATCTCCATAAATGTCCGGAAGGTCCCAAGAGCAGCTCCTGCTACTGATCTGTTGAAATAGAGGCGAAGTGCAGCTCATAGGTGGAGTCTGACCGCCTGTCATGGTGCTGAACAGAAGCGGGGGCAGGAAATGCTGTCTGGCTTCCAAACTGCTGGAGTGGCAGACAAGGTAATCTACGGGTCTTCTGCAGCTACACACAACTACAGTTCACTTTTGTCACCACTCCTGGATGTCACCATAGGTTACACCTGGCCTGGGGGAGCTGAGGGTGCTCAGAGCCTCCTCCTTGGTTGAGAAACCCCTGCAGGGAGTCATGGGCACAGCCCAGGGATGACAGTCGGCACCTCCGAAGACACCCGCAGAGTACTGGCCGGAGCACGCGCCAGCGTGTGAGCCTCCTGCTGGCACGGCCACCTCGTGCTGCCCCGGGCACACCTGGGTGAAGGAGCTGCTTGGTTTTGTTGGGTTTTCTTTCTTGGAGAGGGAACAGGCTGGGCTGGTCTGAATGGACACCTGCAGCTCTGCCATGTTATATGCATCCTGGTGTGAGAAACCATGCACATTAAATTCAGAGTCTCCGAAGGGCCCCAGATTTCACATGCTAGTGGAAATCAAGAAGGAACAATCCCGAGGCAGCCCGTGGGGCGTGAACACAGGGATGGGCTCGCGCAACCAACTCTGCCACCTACAATGTGCCCACAAAAGCCAATACCCACTGAAGCCAGGAGAGCACGAGGAACATGGGGGCACTGCTAAGATGTGTTCAAACAGAGGCTGAATTTCACATGAGAAACTGGACAGGAATGCCCCACATGCTGTTGTGGAATTCAGAAATGGCACACTGGAATGGGCTGCCCAGGGAGGTGGTGCAGTCCCCATCCCTGGAAGTGTTTAAAAAGCATGTGGATGTGGTGCTGAGGGACATGGTTTAGGGACCCTGGCAGTGCAGGGTGAACGGCTGGACTCAATGATCTTAAAGGTCTCTTCCAACCAAATGATTTTGTGATTCTCATCATTATACACAGATACCAAGTCTGGCAACACAGGTGAGAAAGGACACTCACATATAGTGTGGTCATAGAAATATTTCTGCATTAGCAGCTCAAACATCTACTGTGATTCCTGGTAAAATTTTATCCCATCTATGGAATCATGGCTACTTAGGTGGCAGGATTGTAAAAGCCAAAGGGGGAAGGAGGAGAGGGAAAGGAAAGGGAGAAATGCCCTTCTCATGCAAAGCAGTTGATGCTGGTGATAAAAGTGCTGCAGTTCCTCAAGTGCAACTCCTGTTGCAAAAGCTACTGATACTGTGCATGTTAACTGCATTCACTGAGGAGAACCTTCATGCCAGCTGCAATAAATAGAAGTGTTGTGTTCTACAGTACCCCTCACCTTCCCACAAGCTGAAGGTCATGTCTCTGGCTTCTTTACAGGCCAGAGAAGAATGCTGACAGCAGAATTCATTAGAGCAAAGGTGTAACAACCAGTATTACTCCTGCTGTTCTGCTGAACAGGTGCTGTCAGTGCCAGAGCTGTCAGAGCAGCACTTTCCAAACAGTGACATTTATTCTCTCACACTCTTTCACAGGATATGATCCCAGGTCATCACAGAATGGTAGAAGCTGGAAGGGACCTCTAGAGATCACTGAGTCATTTTTCCTTAAGCCTGGTGAGTCAGCAGTCCCCTGCCCTGTACTGTAACACTGATCCTTACCTCATCTTCTTCCCCACCACCTTCTTCATTGTAGTTGAGGATGTTTTCTCTGGTATCCTCCAAATCCTCCTGATGTGCAGACACATGATAAACTGCTCCACCCAGACCCTTGCAAGCCTTCCAGCGAGCCCAGGAGAAGACAGCGCTGAACAGAGCTGGGTAAACACACAGGAGCAAAGCAGAACATCAGGCAGAAGCAAAGCAACAAGGTGTGGACATCCCTGCTCCAGCAAGGCTGGAGTTGGTGTTTCTCTGCAAGTGTTTGATTTTTGCACTCTTCAATCGAGCTGCAAGTGAATCTCAAACACAGGAAAAAAGGTCTTTAAAGAGCACTTTAGAATACCCTCTGAAGTTAACTCAATGACCCAAGAACTGTTCAGAGACCTATTGGCTGTACTGAGCTAAACACTGTAACAGAGAAAGTGTACACATAGGGGTAGCACTTAATAACGAGGTGTTGACAGTAACAGATACAATTATGCAGACACGAAGCACAAGATGACATCAGACAAAAGAGATTAGTTTTGTACATTTTACAAGGGGAAAAAAATAAAAACATCAGGCACATTCTTCCTTAGCATCCATGAATTGAAACAGTTTTCTTCAATGTAAGTGTGTAACTGTGGATTTTACACAGCGATGGTTGTAAAGTTTCAGCATCAGGTACCAGGTGTGAGATCAATAGAATTTTGTGCACCACTGTGTCAGCAACTCCAGAAAAATTCCTAAAAGCTCACGAGCAAGACCCCAAAGCATTGGATACCCTGAACTAATCAGGCAGTGAACAAAAGCCTCTCTGGCAGAACAACTACATGGCAGAGTGCAGGTCTGTGGAACAGCATCTGGAAGACCTTGGGACTGAACCTGGTGCCCTGGACTGTTTAGCTACAGCCCTCAAGCTGGATCAATGTGTTTGAGATGTTTTATTCCTCTCCTCCTTGCCCTCCCCCCCCACCCATTAGCAGAACATGTGACAGATTTTTCAAACATGGTAGGTTTTTGGAAGGCATTTTTTTTAGCCAAGCTGACCTTGAGATACTCAAGAATTCTTCTAATCTTCTACATCTCTCCTGGTCTACTGTGACCACTAGTAGAAAGCCAATACTGAGATGAATCCCATATTCCAAGAGCATAAACCAGAAGTACCCCACTGCAGACAGCATCTCTTACATAGAGGTACCAACAGCTCCTGGCAAACAGTTCATCACCACAAGCATCCTCTGAAGTTTATTGTTTGCTTGAGCCATGGCCTTGGTGTCAGGCAGTTGCAAGCTCAGAAGGCTTTGTACAAAACCAGCTTGATGTCCCCACCTGGCAGGGAGGGATACCTAACCAAAGCAAAGCCACCCTCATAATGGATTCACTTGCAACATTTCAGTTGAAAAGCTATAATCAGATGTCAGAAAAGCAGCTTTTCTAATCTATTGGAAACTCACAAATTAAAGTTGCAGGAATTAATCACTTTTATGAGCATTACTACTTTCTAGAGGCCGTGTAAGAGAAAGGGCATCTGAAACCCTGAGAAGGAGATATTTTATTAAAAACTCTCCTACCAACAGTTAGAGCTGTGTGGCAATACCCTTGTTTACCACTTCTGCTGAAATTCTCACAGCAACACACTGCTTGGTTAAAAACAATTGTTTCTTACTCAGATGTAAAAGATTAGCAGAACTATTAGGTTAAAGGTACTGGTTTTTCAGTCAAGCTCAATGAAAAACAGGGAGCAACACTAAGTCAGCTCACAATAAAACTGACACAGGAAAAACCCAACCCTTTTATAACATAATTATCAACAACTTCAACTAACTCAGGTTCCAAAAGCTGTGAAAAGATATCTTCCCACCTGGTTTGCTGTTCCTATTTCCATGGAAAACATCGTATCTAGCAGAGCTGGGGAGAGTGATGGTATCTCAGGTAGCTACAGAGGTGGATTCAACATAGTCCACAAGACATTTTCATACTCTTCCTACAACTTCTGAATGAAACTTCATTGTGCAAGCTATGAGAAAAATCCTATGTCCTTACTCAGGCAAACTTCAATGAAACTTGAATAAAGGAGGACTCAAAGATGTGATCCTTCCTCACTAATGAGATCCTTCTTTGCCTCTCCTCTTCTTTTTGAAGCCCAATGTCTAAGCCTGAAAATGGCTGAGGAAGCCAAAAGCAGCTGTTAGGAGTTGTGACACAACTGCTAAGACACAAGAGACTGCTCCTGCCTAACCAAGTGTACTCCTACCAGACAGGGTATTGCTCCCTGACTGAAGAATGTGTTTCATGCCCAGCAGTATTTCATACAGTGCTTATCTGGCAGCAATTTCCACTCCTGCTGTTCAACGCAATGTGCTTCCAATTATGCATCTGATCAGTTCCTTAGCAATGAAGAGGGAACATGTAGAAGATAAAACTGCAAAGACTGTCCATAGCTCACAAGTGTTGGTTCACTGAGCAACATACAGGGATGAAAAGTTACTGATGGAGCATGGCAAAAAAAAATAAAAATAATGAAGTCAGAGTCAAGTCTCTATTAGGAAACTGGGTTTCTCAGCGGGAGGATGAGATGATGGCTACTGAGGAGATAGGTAACTGAGTTCACCACAGGTAATAGAGGATGTAGTTGCCGTAACTACCTAGCAGCGCCAGAAAGCAAACGCAGATGGCAAACATGGAGCTGAAGCTCAGGCCCGTGTCCTTGTGGAAGATGGCCAGCGTGACCTCGCAGGTGCGCCCCGCGTAGCCCTCGGGGCACTGGCACTGGAACTCGCTGGGTGACTGCGAGGTGCAGGTACCATAGTGGCAGGGCCTTTGAGCACAGGCAGTGGAGATGCAGTGCCTGCCGCTGTTGTTCTCCGTGAGCAGGTGTCCTGGGGGGCAGCTGAGAAGGTGAAGGCAAAATGAAACCATTAAACTCTGAGCAAAGCAGGCATGGAAGACAGCACTGAAAATTTTACACAGTCTTTGATGACACACTTTATGCAGTTTCTTTAGTAGTTACTAGAAGTTACTTAGAGTAATCACAGGATTGTAGTCCTTTCCTAAAACAGTCTACAACAGTGAGCTCCAGAACTTTAACCCTCTGCCCAGGGCTTTCAGAACTCAGGTAGTTCCATTTCTGCAAGATTACCCACATGAAGAACAGCTGGATTGGAGTCTGCAGTTCTGTCTAGGAAGGACAAGCTATGCTCTGTTGTGTTTCCAGCACTGTGAATTTCCAGGAGAATTCCATCTCTAGAGAACCCCACTACTGCAGAGTGCAGCAGTCAGTGACACTCACAGCCCCCCTTTTCACTGCACAACTATCTTCACTAGCATGGTCCTGAGCTCAGCCCCAGCCACACACAGGTACTCTGAGCTTAATGAGGTACTTCTAGTGCAACTCTGAGTACCCTGGTGCCTGTGCAGGCTTCTAGCCTAGTGTTCAACCAGTCTGATGAGATTGCCACTGGCAGCCTTCAGGCTGCACAATTCTTTCCAATTCACTCTGTCCCACCTCTATTTGGAAGGGTTTGTGCTTTTTATTTCCACCAATTACCTGCATTCATGCAGCATCCACAAATCAATACAAACAAATTCCTGGTTGCAAGGGTTATTCCTACAAGCCTCTGAAGAACAGCCTTCTTTGATGCCTCGGGCACTTAATACTGACACAAGCTCCTTCTCGTGAGTATCCAGAGGGATCCTGTAGTTATTAAACCTGACATCCTTCATACACCCTAAGGCAAGGCAAAAAGAGTCTGTTTCAAAAGCCATTCAGCAAAGAGCCATTTGAAGCAGCTGTAAGGTTTGGCAATTTAATGTTAACAAAGGACCCAGATTAGCAAAGTTTAAATCTCGTTCTGAATTTGCCAACTTTTGTAGCATCCTTCTCCATTTTTTCACTGGTTTTGTTGGAGTTTTCATAGTTTCCCAATGCTTTCCCCAAGAACCAAGTGCTGCTGCAGGCCCCTACCTGCCTGTGTTCAAGCCACCAGAACATGTACCCTTTTACTATGTTTTCAACAGAAAAGTCCAGATACTGTTGAAAATCTGTTCTATTCTTCATTGTGTACCAGTATAAAATGTGTCTGTTGATTTTGTCATTTGCAGCATAACTCCATAGAAGAGCAAACCACAAATAATGCTGAGAGAGCCCCAGGTCACTGACAGAACTGAAGGCATGTGACACTAGTTTCAGAAGCATGAGATGCCTCAGCATAAAAGCACATACCTCAATGAATGAAGTACATTTTATAACTTCAAAGCCCTAGAAGTTTCAGCTGCTTAACAGCATCAGTACTCATCCTAATTAAAATGATCTTCAGGTAACAATTTGACTTCTTCCATCTATTTACTTTTAAAAAATACTTCCCATTGCATAAAAAAAAAAATAAATCAAAATATGGTCCCTAGTTCTCAACATAAACTTTAATTCTTGGAATACTTCTAGTGAAACAATAGAAGACAGTGAAATTGAGAATTTCTCACCTTGAAAACTCCTATTCTGACTGTATGGGTAGGTGTTTCCCAGGACCAAGCTGCTGGGCTCAATCACAATCTCTTTGTATGCTCCTGCTGCTTTCAGAGTTTCTCTCCTCCCACCTCCTTCATAAAGGCGAAGAGTAAATTCATTTCCATTTCTCTCCAGTGTGATGTGATGCCATTCACCATTATCAATGTGGTAGGAGGGAAGGCTCACAGAACAGTCTCCATCACCCAGATTATATGAGACCATGAGGAATCCCTGAACAACCTTGTGGATAATTAACAAAAAAAAAATAAATCACCAGACATATTGATCTGTGACTGTCACATTACTTGAACTAAGACTTTTACATAACCATCAATCTTCTATCATTTGTTTGAACTTATGTTTGCACTGCATGTACAATGTGATCCAACCCCTAACATTCCATGATTCTATAAAGATAGTTCAGGTGTTTAACTAAACTTGACAACGTAAATACTGGTAGCAGTGTACTCAGAATGGTACACAGAATGACTGAATGGTGGAGGTTGGAAGGACAGAACTAGAGCAGATCAGCAGAAATGCATCCAGACAGGTTTGGAAAGTCTCCAGAGAAGACGTTAATTAGATCCCCAATTCAGTCAGAAAAAAAATACTGTCTTGGACAAATTTATGGTGTTCTTCAAATGGTTGAGGATCTGGTATATCACTCGAACACTGACAGCTCAAACCAGCTTAGCTGAAGAGGTGACTCATTCAGCAGTGTGTATAAAAGAACAGGTGGCCATTTTCAGGGTCTGACCTTTGCAAAGTCAGCCATTGGTGACAACAGCTGAACAGGACACCAGGGTGGACACAGTGCTCATCCTGTTCTGTATTGCAAGCTACACTCCACTGGACCCAGCAATAAACCCTTCAGGAATCCAATGGGATGCCATGGCTGGGCAGCCACTATCTTAAGCAAAGGATCGGCTCTCCCAAGCATCCAGAAAACCAATTCCAAAGGTTCTGTGCTTAGCATAAAGTCTTTGGTTCTATCTCCAGCTCTTAAGCTCACGTTTCTCCGGGCCAAGCATCCACCGGCAAGGATTTACTTGATGGCCTTGCTCACCTGGAGGGTGATGTGCTCATCCTTCTTTGCAGACAGCATGCTGGCGATGACACCGTCCGGCTGCCGCGTGCGGATCAGTGCCGTGAGCAGCGTCCGACGGGCCGGCGTGCTGGCGGGCAGCTGGTACCTGATGTGACTCCCTGCTCCAAAGCTGTACTCTTTGGCAACTGAAAGCAAAGGATAAAGACCTCTAAACCATCTCGTAGGGATAGAGGAAGGCTTTTATTATTATTTTCATTGTAAGAGTTGAAAAGAAAAAAAAATCAGAATGCACAGCATGGATCCATGAGATAGAATTTGTCTAATGGGATGTTCCCCTTAATCTATTTCCACAACTTCTCCAGTCCCTCTCCCACTCCATCTCCTGCTGTGCTCCTTACAGTGCTCACACAGTGTATGCAGAAGTCCAGACCGAGACAAGAGACTGCAGACAAAACACGAAGTACCACAACCAGTTATCTTACAGGTGTCTTTTTTTCTGCAGACTTTGTCTCCATGAGGGCTAAAGAAAAGATCCCACTAACCCAACAGCATAGAAATTTAAGCCAATAGAGACTCTTCCAGATGGGAAGTCACCTGCTGTTCCCAGTGTGTAGTTCTAATTCCACACAGTGGCCTTAGCACACTGGCATTTCAGTTTAATGTTAATAGGTAGTTTTGAAAGTGTAAACTGATGCAAATTAAAAAAAAAAAAGTGATAAGAACAGATCACCTCATCACAATTCTTTTGTCAGGCAGTCTCCTTATACAGTTATCACACAAACACTCTCAGGTCTAAAGAAATGACCTGATACCAAGGAAGTAAGTTATCAGAGAATTAGAAAAGAAATTGCTAATAATAGCAGGTGACTACACTGAAATAAATGTCAGGAGCCACCTCAGTAATCACCACCTGCAAGCAAGATTTCTGCATTGTAAACTTCACCAGCCTATCAAGAACTGAAGAGAAAACCAGACTCACCTTTCTCACATCGATAGCCATAGTAACCCGGCAAGCAATGGCAAGCAAACGAGCCCCAGGCTCCAAGGCACCTTCCATGAGCACCACAGGAAGAAGCCCCCATGGTCTCGCAGCTCCCATCCGTAAGTGTGCAGCCAGGGAAGCTATTCAGAGACTCTGCAGGAGCCTGAAGGTCATACACCTCCAAGAGAAAATTGTATGACCAAAATACTACTTAAGAAACACAATTTTAAAACAGTAATAGTTCTACCACCTAACAGTCTGTTCTTCATCTACATTAAGATGTTTTCTTTTTGACATTGAGATTCCAACTTAATTTATAAAGACCATATTTTGTCCATGAATAAACTCAACTATGAAAGCCAAAAACCCTACTACCTCCTAACAAAGCAGACAGCTGGCAGAAACATACCCTTACACAACTGCCATTCAGAAGTTGCCTGAAATGTGCAAAGCAGCTCAGAAGACAGCTGGGTGAAGTAAGGGATAAAAGAAGGCACAGCTCCTGGCTTAGTTACATCTCTTTGTATTTAATAACTTGAAGGTAGTTATTATCATTATGATAGGACAAAAAAAAAAAAAAAAAAAAAAAAAAAAAAAAAAAAAAAAAAAAAAAAAAAAAAAAAAGAAGCTAGAATTTGCTTGTATTTTACACTGACATATTAATGGGCATTGAGAATTAGATTAAGAGAACATGGAATGCAGATTAACAGAAGTGAAAGTTTCAGGTATAATACAAATCCAAGTTTACTCCTTTGCTAAAGCCAAACATTAACACTTTTCTTACCTGAGTGTCCACGATGAAATTCCGCAGACAGCCCGTAAAGTGTTTGTGTTGCAGTTGTGGGTAGGAATATGGTAATGATTCTTTTACACCACCCAGCTGCAGAACATGGTTCACATTCCAATACCTTTAAAAATTATATGAACAATAGAAATAGACAGGAATTTCCCTTCAAACTCAGGCATTATACAATAAGGCAGAATAAGCACCTATGCTGCACTTCCAAATAGCAGAGGTTTTATAAAATAACAGAAGAATGCAACTATTCTATCTTCTTTCCTGAAATACAGCCAGTGAGCAGAAGCCAGCCCTTTAAAATGAAGGGTCGTTTATTGTTTAAACATGACAGTGAAGTCTACTGGGAGTTTAACTACGGGACACCATCTCCACTCAGGTATGTTTGTGTCCAAGACAAGAGCAGTTGTGATATTCCAGACACCAATATTCTCCTTCAATTGCTTCTGTGAGGGGTTATTCATCCCATACTAGAGGAATACTACAACAAGGACTGTTTTGTCTATGGTAAACATCAGAAGCCTAAAGGTTGGGTCAATGTGGTCTAAAAAGCAGGGTACACGTGCCTAGGCTCCGCAATGTCACCCAATCATTTCGCTGACCCAAAGAATTCCATGTATTTTAGTTCTCCCTGAGCTTCTTTTTCCCTGACATTTGGTATGGCAACACTCCTGGGAGGGAGACTGGTTCCTAAAGATTTGCTCAGTGCTTTCATGTCCAGACTTGGCCTGGAGAGAGAAAAGCAAATGTTTTGCTGCTCCCAATTGTTAATAAATCGGCCCAGTCTGACAGGCAAGAAGCCCAAAGGCTTTAGAACAAACTGTCTTGAGGGAATCTCCAGAAACCCACCTTGCCCTTCGTGGGACAGACCCAACAACTTCACAGTTTGAACGATCTTCAGAGGACAGCCACTTGCCTACCCCTTCCCTCTCAGAAACAACAGCTGCATTGCAGTGATCCAAGATGAACCAAACATTCTGCGCCCAAAACAGAAAATTCCTGCATTAAGTATTGCTGTAAAATTCAACAAACAAGATGTATCCATTTTTCACCTCTCTCTTTTTGCTCCTGTCAAGCAAAATAGGTTTCTTTTTTTTTCCAGTTGTTTTGCATCCACCAAAAACCCATGAAGCCAAAATGGAACCATTTAACAAAAGAAGGCACTTAACTCTGTATTTTGTTTATGCTCCCAAGTAGTTTAACCACTGTCACAGAAACCATAACTGCATCTGCAAATAAATAATCTGCTTTTTGTGCACAGCGATTTCAGCATCCAAATATGTCCCCTGAATCTGCAAACCACACTAAGCCTTTATGTACATTCCATGTGTGCTGCAGAGCTTAAAAAACAGGAAAAGATAGACTTCTCTGACACTTTAACATGGAATACAACATGGGTAGATTTGGAATTGATAATGCTTTCTTCCTAAAACTTGTATTATTCATCAAATCTACAAGCACAGTAAGGGTAAAACATAAAATAACCCTTTTTTTTTTTTTTTTTTTTTTTTCTACCCTCCTGTTTCTGTAGAGGAAAAAGCCACTGGAAATATAAATAACCTGAACTGGGAAATAAAAGAGAATCCAGTAACTGACCTGACCATTGGTTCTGACTTCTAGTCGATGCCATCTTTTGTCTGCTACATTCAGGTGACCTGGAAACTGCAGCACCACAAAACCTGAGCCGTGGCTCATCTTCAGCACAGGGATACCAGCAGAGAGCTCTGGGAACAGGAACAAGGAATGAAACTCAGCTATGAGAGCATTTCCATGTTGGCCATGGCAGCAGTCAGTGAATGCACTGATTTAATGGTTATAATCAAATGGGGTTCACTACAGAAACAGCCAGAATTATGTTCTGTGACTCCTGTTACTCGTTCAATGTAGTATTTATTTTTACTTAGTGCCACTTCACTGTCCAAACACTGAAACTAGATCCTGATTAGCAATCAGCAAGTTTGCAATGCTCTAAAACAATTGACACATCCATGTTTTACTTTTTCTAATAATCTACTCAAATTTACAACTGCAAAAACAAAGCAAAATAAAGAGGTAAATGATTAGCAACATGCAGCCCTTCAATTAACTAGGAAAATGCCAACCCCACTGTGCATCTCGTGTATTAATACACAAACCCAAGCAGTAGTAACCTTTTAAGCATGTACCAGAGCACTGAGTCCTACTTGGGTATCAATTTCCCTAGGGTGGCATACTGGGGCTGGATTAATCCATCAAAACCATTGCCTGCTTAAAAGAAACAAAGTGCAAAAATGCCCCGAGACTGAAAGTGGTTTAAGTGGATTTATTTTCTCACCAAACTAAACGATAGGTGACTGAGACTGCATTAATCATGTACTACCTGCCTCCCAAGTACCTGAATTCCTTTATAGCACTACAGCTTTGCTAGGGGGTTTATTTTATAT